>CAUYON010033661.1:0-23384 GCA_963573935.1 Arctocebus calabarensis
GGCGCCTGTAGTCCCAGCTACTAGGGAGGCTGAGGCAAGAGAATCGCTTAAGCCCAAGAGCTGGAGGTTGCTGTGAACAGTGTGATGCCACGGCACTCTAACCAGGGTGATAAAGTGAGACTCTGTCTCTACAAAAAAAAAAAAAAGAATTGCATTATAAATAGATCAGCACAACAAGCACACCATTACTGTAAAACCACCCAAAAGCTAGCTCAGAGCTCATATAAAATAATGGTTTAAGAGGCAAAATAAAGCAATAAAATACTACTTCAATAGGATGAAAAAACTGCATCTCACCTATCAATTATATCAATCAATGTGAACAGTTTGAGGTACTGAAGAGACAAAGGTTAGCTGAATAGATAAAGAAACATAAGTACCTATTGTCTCCAGGAAACACATCAAACCCAGAAGGACTCATTCAGGGTCAAGGTAAAAATATATTTAAAAAAAAATTCCATGGAAATAGAAATCAAAACAAATAGGTGTAACTTTTTTCATATTAGATAAAATTAACTTAAATCAACAATAGTAAAGAAAGATAAGATGGTCATTATATGATAGTAAAGGGAAAAATTCAACAAGAAGACATAACAATCTTAAACATTTATGCACTTAACAAAGGAGCACCCAGATCCATAAATATGACTATATCTACTAGATCTAAGCAAATAGATCATCAGTAGTATCATAATTACTGGAGGCTTTAACACTCCACTGAATCTACAGCAAATGGGCCTAAGAGACATTAGCAGAACATTCAACCCCCAAACTACTGAATATACATTTTTCTCATTAGCATATGGAACATTCCCTAAGATTGATTATAATTTAGGCCACAAAACATGCCTCAACAAATTAAAAATACCAAATTAAAATAAGGTATCTTATTAGACCTTAGTGAAATAAAACTAGAAATCAACTCTAAGAGAACCTCTCAATTCTACACAGGTTATGGAAATTAAGCAACCTGTTGCTAAACAATTATTGGGTCAATAATAAAATTAAGATGAAAATCAAAAGATTTCATAAACTGAATTACAAAGGGAAGAAAAGTTATTAAAATTATGAGGTTCAGCAAAAGCAGTCCTAAGGAGAAAATTCATAGCCTTAAATGCCTACATCAAAAATACAGAAAGTCGCAAATTAATAATGTAACAACCACATAAGGAACTAGAAAAGGAAGGGCAAACAAACCCAAAGGCACTAGAAAAAAAGAAATAACTAAGGTCAAAGCAGGACTAAATGAAATAAAAAACAAGAAAATAATAAGGCAGATCAATGACACTGAAAGTTAGTTCTTTGAAAGATAAACAAAATTGATAGATCCCACTATATTAACCAGGAATAGAAGAAAAATGACAAAAACAAGCTCAATCAGAAATGAAAAAAGAAATATTATGATGGATTCCACAGAAATACAAAATGTCATCTATGAATACTATGAAGACTTCTATGCACATAAACCAAAAATGTTGAGAAAATGTTCAAATGGTATGACTCATAACTATCATAGTTATGATTCTTCTCTTAGTACAGTATCTGTAATACAGAAAAGATATAAATATAATGACATCTAGTAGCAGTATTCTTAATGCTGTCATTGGAGCACAATAATGCCATAGGTCACACTTTCTGAATAATCAAAGGATAATCAATTCATATTTAAGAGCATGGGTTCTAGTTTTACTGGGTTTTAGTTTTACCTATATGACCTCTCAATTTATTGATGTGTTAAACAGATGAGGATAAAACTCACTATTAGGACTATTGAGAAGGTCGAATGAAATGTCATGTAAATTACTCAACATAGCACTTGGCACAAGGAAGTGCTCAAATTATTATTGGTTACAGTTATTGAAGTAAGTTTTAGGATTAATGATACTCAAAACCAACTCTGAAAACTTGTAATCTGTGGCTAATCACATACATACCAATTGTGTATTAATCACAGTATCTGATTTACCAGAAGTTTCATTCCCCAGCTTTAGTGGATCACCGTCATATAACTCCACCATTTACGAGAGCCCTCACATTTTCAAACCATTTGCTTTGTGTCCATCAAACCAAAAAGAATACTGGCTTTACTAGCATATCAGATGGAATAATAGCAACACAGGTCAGAAATTCCTTTGGGAAAAAACCCTTAAGTCCTGAAATCTTTTGAGATTCAGAATGTCTTGAATTGAAGAAAGTTGTGGATATCTCACATAACAACCCTAGGGGCATCTGGTAGTAATTCTTAATCAAACACATTAATAATTCTTCCACCATACATATGAACACACACACAAAGCAGAATAAATCAAGTCTATAAGTTGTCACAGATCACTTTTGGTCAGATCTTACCACTAAATGAGTTTGCTACAATATGCATCAATGTTTTTTGTTGTTGTTGTTTTTTCAGTTTTTCAATTTTAGAACTGCAAATAAGGGATTATAGACCTGAGATAACAGATATTTAAATTGCATTTATCAGGGACCAGAATTTTTCTAAATGCTTTACATACCAACATATGGATGTAAAACAAGTCTATCAGGTAAATTTGATGAATATCTCCACCCTAAAAATGAGGAAACAGAAGCATAAAAAGTTAAGTAATTTACCTAAAGTTACATACCCAATAAGAAATAGAATGAGGATTCTGTTCCAGAGCATATTCCTTAACCACCTTGCTATGTTAGCTCTCTGAAAGCTAATTTACGTCCTAATTATCTGTAAAGTAACACACTTAAAGGTCATCCTAAATAGCAGTTTCTAAATTCAGCTGGCTACCGTCAGCTTTTGGCCAAAGGGACCATTAAGACAGTAAAAAACATCCCTGCTCTACATGTCCTCTTGCACTGTGAGCAGAAACAAAAGACCTTATTCAAAGTACCAATATGTACGGTATTCGCCAATATATACCAATAACCATATTTGTTTTCCTCTGCCATGCTGGCAGTGAAAGAAATAGCAGGGGGTGAGAAATTGGTGGAGGAGGTAAGCAGAATGGAAAATAACATGTGAAAAGTACTAGAATCCCAAGTGGGTAGCCTTTTCTCATTCCCATGTGTTCATTTTTATTTTGAAGAAACAAGGTGGCAAGTTGTCTGGGCTTGACTAGAAGTCACATTGCATCAAGTCTCCTGGACCTTCCCTTGGGAATTACATAAAAGTCACATTAGAATGCTGGTTATTGATTTAGAACATTTCTCACCTCTGATTCACTCAATGTATTAAATGCAACTTGCAAAGCTTTATCAGAATTTTCTGTATCTTAAATTCAACTACAACCATACAGTGGCTTATCAAAGGACTCTATAGTAACTGTAGCAAATTATTACTTCTTTAAAAGCCATATCTTTGAAAGCCAAGTGGTCAGCATTTTCCAAGTTAGATTTCTTTATAGGTATATATAATAGTAAATATTCTGTGTCTACACATCTTCTGTGTAGTTGAATCTAGGCTGTGAAGGTTGAAAATCATTTTAATTATATGTCTCTATTCCTGTTGGAAAACAATCTGCCTTATTTTATACTTTTGTTTTCTTATTCTCATTTCAAGCCCTGGGCCCCCAGGTAATCACAGCTTTGACTGTTGCATTTGAAAAACAAGTTTTGTGAAATTCGATTTGATTCTCCTGGGTGAAAATGTTAGTCTGCTGTCATATTGTATTTATGGTATCCAGAGCACATATAGAAGATAAATAAGTCTAACAATCAAAGGGTATAAGAAATTACTTAAAAGTTACTTAATTCTTAAAAAATAAAAGGAAAAGAAAGATAAAACCAAGTTAGCAGGATCCATCTTGAAAGATTTGAAAAACAAATGAGAATATAACAATAGCAATATGTAAACTACCTCCAGGCCCCAGTCTTGGATAGTATCAAGAAGTTCTTTTCTTTTTTTAAGTAGCATATGATCAAATGGGCAAAAGTGGAAAAGGACAAAACCATATAGATGAAACTTTCAAATAACTCAGTCTCCCCTATTATCTCTCTCCCCAAGGGCAGAAGAGCCATTACTGCCTCTGTGGGAGAGAGAAATATTCTCCTCATTGCAGAATTGAACCAATCTCCCTCTCGTATGGGTGATCACAGCAAGGGTAAGTACACTAAGTGAATCAGAGAAAGAGATTGCCAGCAGGGATGTCTGCAGACAAGGCATCAAAGAGCTCTTTTCTGGGTTTTACCAGGGCAATCACATTAAGGTAAGGGAAACTTTCAATCAACTAGGAAGAAAAAGGTTATTATCCCAGAAGTCCTCTTTTTCACCTGGTTACAATTCAACAATATGGGTTAAGAAAAAGGAAGCTAGGATTTGAACACCACAGTGGGCTTGGCACCTTGATGAGTACTTTGATCATGTGATCTCATTTGATGTTATAATAAATGCTGTGACCTGCTTATCTTGTTCCTTCCTTATTCTGATGAGACTAAAGCAAAGAAAGCAGGTAACTTGTCCACCACCACTCTACTAGTAAGTGATAAACAGGATTCAAACAGGTTTGTGTAACTTCGGAGTCCAGAGTATTCACCATTACACAATGGAACCCTAAGTCCATGTAACTTCAAAGCATATGCTCTTCCCCCTGCATTTAAGAGACTTTTGCCTCCCAAACGGATTTCCTCCTTCTTGCTTGTCTTCTCAAAAATATCAACTCATTCTCTTCTCCCTTATCACAGTCAGAAATTCTCCACATTGTAATCACTTCTCAGCCTTTTTTGGCTAAGATCAAGTGTCGTACTTCTCCAAACTGTGACGACCTTGCTTTTCCTAAAATAAAGACACCTCTTCAATCAAATATTTTTCTTAAACATTTTCAGGTAATGCCATCTACAAAGACACTATGGACTGGGAACCAGCAAAGTCAGGACAAAGGGATGAAAACCTTCTTAAAAATGTGTTTTTTGAAATGGAGGCAGTAGACATTGTTTTTACTAGTAATACAAATGAATTTTAGCAGTTTAGTTTTATGTCTATTCTAGATCATCACCCTTCGCAGTGGTACCTGTCTATTCAGGTGTCAATCATGGCCAAGAATGCCCAGCAGATGTCCTCAAACTTTAAACAGGGGGCCAGTTCACTGTCCCTCAGACCGTTGGAGGGCCAGACTATAGTTTAAAAAAAAAAAAAACTATGGGCGACGCCTGTGCTCAGCGAGTAGGGCGCAGGCCCAATATACTGAGGGTGGTGAGTTCAAACCTGGCCCCGGCCAAACTGCATCAAAAAATAGCCAGGCGTTGTGGCTGGTGCCTGTAGTCCTAGCTACTCGGGAGGCTGAGGCAAGAGAATCGCCTAAGCCAAAGAGCTGGAGGTTGCTGTGAGCTATGAACTCTACTGAGGGCGATAAAGTGAGACTCTGTCTCTCTATAAAACAAACAAACAAACAAAAAAACCCTACCCTTAAAAAAAAAAAAAAAAAAAAAACTATGAACAAATTCCTATGCACACTGCACATATCTTATTTTGAAGTAAAAACCAAAATGGGAATAAATACAATTCACATCGCTGGATGTGGCCTGCGGGCCGCAGTTTGAGGACCCCTGGCCTAGAGTATAGCCCTCCTCAGAAGAAACAGCTGCCCCAGGATCAGGGGATGCATCTGGGTCTGAGAATGTGCATTGAGCAATCCCGAAGTCCTTTCCTCCACTCTCTTCACTGGCCTTTGTCACGCACCTGACTTCACTGAACATGGAGGGAAAATTAAAATGAGTGTGAAGCGGGAATTTGAAATGTCATATTAAATATGACTTTTCAAACACTCCACTGGGTCAACCAGACACAGAGTTTAATTTTATCTAGACAGTAGTCCCACCAGAGTTTGTGCAATATAGGATATCTCCTTTGTGGCTGCTAAAGTATGTTGGGGGCTAGAATCCAAGGAGAATTTAATGGACAGTGTTTATGCATAAATATCTCATCCAAGTTATAAAGAGAAATGATGACATGTTGTCTCCACTGAACACATCTTCAGAGATGAGAATTTTCTTTTTTTTTTTTTTTTTTGAAAGAGTCTCACTCTATTGCCCCAGGCCATATTTCTGTGGCCACAGCCTAACTCACGGTAACCTCGAACTCCTGGTTCAAGTAATCCTCCTGCCTCTGTGTCCTGAGTAGCTGGAACTACAGGTTTCAATGCCTGGCTAACTTTTCTATTGTTAGTAGAGATGGGGTCTCACTCTTGCTCAGGCTAATCTCAAACTCCTGAGCTCAAGTAATCCTCCCGTTTTCACCTCCAGAGTGCTAGGACTGTAGGCCTGAGCCACTTCCCCTGGCTGAGAGACAGTAACTGTTCAGACCTTCACATGGATGTCTCTCTTGCTCCACTGAACAACTCTTTCTAGCTCTCTTTAACAGTGGGTAACAGCCAACTCATTTTTTCCTAAATTCAATATTAGCCAACTTTATTAAGCTCAACTTCGGTTAGCACTCAGTGACCATGAAGGAAGACATAAAAGTGAGAAGTAAAGCTTTCAGGCCAGTAAAATTGACTGCATCCTGAGACGGTGTTAACAGTTTAAATAAAGTTTATTTAACCGATTCCCTTTCTTCTGAGTTCACGTTCACAAAGTAAGCTTCAGGTAATAACCTGACATCTCATGTTCACAGATCTACACAAAGAGAATGGGCTGGTCATAAACTATAATTCTCTGATTAGAGGGATGATTATATTTCCCATTAGAAATTAATAAATTGCCACTCAATTTTAAATAACAACCTCATGAGCTTGGTTTATATGAATCTGTCACTGACAAAAGCATCCTTCTTGTGAGTTGACAAAAACTTCGGGGCTTCAAGCCTAGACAAGTTCAGTTCAGGATCAGATTTTTTGATAAAATCAGCAGAGTAAAGCTCCTTTGCAGGGTTCTGCGGGGTGTCTAGAAAACCAGCTGCTGCCGCCTCTCACAAACAGGGTCTGTCTTCACATTTCTATTGCTTCTGAGCAACGGTGTTAACCATAGCATCCCATTAATTGTTGGCATCCTAGTCAGCCTCATGCTCGGGAATCTTGCACAAACAGAACATATTCTTCACATCTAATTGGATGTGGGGGGGGAGAAGGCACTTTTGTTGTTTTCTTAGCCTACCTTATGTCGATTGTCACTTTGAGTGAGAAAAACTAAATTAAATATGGGGAAGTCAATAATCACCACCCTCCCCTTGCCACAAAGCACACCAAGCTAATCCATAAAAGATAACTCTAAAAAAGAATTCCAGACTTACAGGCTTTTTTCACTTATTAGACTTGTTGACTTTTGCCATTTTACTGAGAAAATACAAGTTTTTTTCTATGCGATTTATTTTCTGTCTTGAATATATGAAAGCAGACAGATTTGCAAATCCATCATCAAGGTAGGATACTGTAAATGTATTTTATTCATGTTTACTCATGTTATCTACAGAATTGTTTGCTTCTCCTACTGTTTCTGGGGAAAAGTGAGAGCTCTCCTTTATAGGACTACCACAAACAATAGTAATGTAATTTCGTGACAATCAACGTGAAGAAGCACTTCTCCATCTGTTTCCTGACGTATTTTGAATTAAATCAACTGATATTTACTGTGCCTCTAATATGCATGCTCAGCACAGAGGAATCCCCAAGTTTATATTCATGAAAATGTTACATTTGAAATAGGTTTTATGTGTTTATTTGAAATCATGTGGAGGCAGAAACAGGTGGGGGTCTTGATTTGTTCTCATGTTGTTACCATAAAAAGCTGGGCTTTTTTTTCTGTGAAAAATGAAATAAGCCTCAGTTCCAAGTATATGGTGGGCAAAGGGGAATTAAAATTTGACTCAAACATCTCAACCACAAAAGTCTTGTATAGTACTACTGGCCACTAACAACTCTTGAAACTAGTTAATTAAGAACTAGTCCTTCTGTTTCTAGAAACACATAAGAAACATCACCACATAAGCCACCCTATACAAATTCATCAACAAAATCTCCATCAAAAGGAGAAGAAAACAGTTATGTAAATAATGAATGCTATCTATAATGAAAATGTACCGTTTCATTTACTTTATATTAGCTCTGATAACGTATATTGTTGTGTTCATTGTTTCAACAATGTAGGGGATGATGTGTCTTTGAATGAGTGGGGAGACTAAGGAACAAATTCTTCAGTGTCCTGGGGATTGTGCCATTGCATTTTCAGGATGCCTTTGGCTAAAAGATAAGAGGATAAAATCTGATGACAAGATGAAATTTTGCTAGGTTTCGAACAGTTTTCAATCTTATTTTATCTCACTGAACACTTAAAACCGTTGTTAGACTTCTGCCATGCACTTAAATTATGTTGATCAAAAAAAAGTACAAAACAGGATATACTTACTATGCTTTGAACTGCTTTCAAAAATAATTTAATTAATGGTCTTTAAAAATTTTTGTGGCAGGCTCAGTGCCTGTGGCTCAACGGGCTAAGGCGCCAGCCACGTACACCTGAGCTGGCGGGTTCTAATCCAGCCCAGGCCTGCCAAACAACAATGATGGCTACAACCAAAAAATGGCCGGGCATTGTGGTGGGCACCTATAGTCCCAGCTACTTGGGAGGTGGAGGCAACAGACTCTCTTGAGCCCAGGAATTGGAGGTTGCTGTGAGCTGTGATGCCATAGCACTCTATCCAGTGTGACAGCTTGAGGATCTGTCTCAAAAAAAAAAAAAAGAAAACAGAAAAAAAAGATAAAAAATTTTGTGGCACACTGGTTGAAAATCACTGGTTTAGAGAATAGACTGTGCCAAAAGTTACACTATTCTCTTTTCCATGACAAAGCAGCACTGTGGCTTATGCAAAACAATATCAAAAGTCCCACAGATCCAATTTAGATGGCTTACATACATTTTTTTCCTGGTCCATTTGTTTCTTTCTTCTTTTGGCATGGCATTTTTAATTTCCCTTTCATCAACTTCATCTCAACTTCTACTTATACAGCCTCTTTCTTAAAGTCTCTCAATCATTCAAAACAGAACTCTCTTCTCTAGTCTCTGTGACTTAAGACAGAGCAGGTATTGGCTATTAGCCATTCCACTCCTTAACCACACTCTAACTTCCTTTTAGGAAATAACTTCTATCTCTGTGCATGACCAGAGTTGGACAGCGATTGGAGGTGCCTGCCTTGTCAAGCTCCCACCTCTAAGAACAGGGAATGAACATACGGCTACTGTCCCCCATGGTGAATGGAGCAAGCAAGGAAAGAATAAAAGCAAAGGCTGGCAGTCATGTACAGTGGTGCCAGTACAGCAGCAGCACCTGCTCTTATGGTGTCGTGTTCCTACTTCCCTGCTCTTCGTGGCTCGCTGGTATCTCCCCCTCTTCAGCCTGGCCCCTGCTGAACCTTCAGCAAGTTTTGAGAGTGCCTGACATCTTTCAAACAACCTCCATGGTTGCTTAATTTAGTCAACGGACTTCTGTTGCTTGCCATTAATATTCCTTACTAATACACTGTATAAGTCAGTACTTGCTTACAGATCTTCTCTAACTTTTGTACTTCAATTTTGTCTCCCCATCAGGATTTTAATTTACATAGTCAACAGTAAGTAAATACTGAAAATCTTAGGGTAATAGAAAACATAAACTGGAAGCGAGGCATGGTGGCTCAGACCTGTAATCCTAGCACTCTGGGAGGCCAAGGCAGATGGATTGCCTGAGCTCAGGAATTTTAGACCAGCCTAAGCAAGAGTAAGAACGCCCTCTCTGCTAAAAACAGAAAACTAGCAGGTGTTGCGGTGGCATCTGTGGTCCCAGATACTCAGGAGGTTGAGGCAAAAGGATCGCTTAAGCCCAAGAGTTTGAGGTTGCTATGAGCTATGACACCACGACACTCTACCCAGGGTGACAAAGTGAGACTCTGTCATAAATAAATAAACGAACAAATGAAGGAGAATTTAAAAATGAGTTATACTGAAATAAATTAATTAATTCAGTTGATGAGAATATTGTCTTATTTGCAGATAATTTTTGTTACTTCAAAGCAAAGTTGTTGATAGAGCAATCTATCATCCCATTCTTTCTCAAGATGACGAGCCTGATATCTTCCCAATGTATTTTGTTCTTGTAGCTAAGACCTGACAACTAATGTGTGTTAGTCAATAAAGCTGGGCCTCAAAGAAAAACTACAATAAGTAGTAGATGAAGAAACAGACACTATAGCTAAAGCAATTTGCCACGGGCCACTTGTTGGCCATGGAAGCATGACTAGGAAAAGGATTACCTGCTCTACTGTTCATGGCTCTTTCTACCAGAAGTTTCCTTCTTTGTTCATTAAGTGATTTTTTTTTTCAGAAACATTAAGACTAAACTATGAATCATATTCTCAGATAATATTCAAAGAGAATATAATAAGCATTCAAACAAGGATCCCTAAGAGCAGTTACAAAGCACTCTAACAAAACAATAGAACTGCATCAGTCATTTTAGGATGTCATCCTGCAGAGCTAATGGAACACAGGAAATAATTCCCAAGAATGTGCCAGAGAAAGTAATTTCCCATAAGAAGCCTAGGAAATATACTGCTATAATGATGGCTGCAATAACTGATATACTATTCATAAGCCTCCATCTATCATGAGCTTTATAGAGTTATTTCCATACTGAACAGTATTTTTTTCCTCAGTTTCTTTCATGAGACTGCAGTAATACTTAATGTTCCAGGATTAACTAAAAGGTATAGTATTGGATTTGGAGTGACTATTTGCATAAGTGCAGCAGGTAGGAGTTTAAGGATTGTGCTGAGGTGTCTGTAATTCATATTAGAAAACAAGCCAGAAACATTGCTGCAAGAAGGCTAAGTACATGCCTCTTGCAGGCGGCACATTCTTTAAGGTGGTTATGGAAGAACAGTGTTCTAATGAGAGATGATGCGTACTGCTCCTGGCAGAGATTTCCATCTCTGGAACTTAAGCATATGTATAAGAGAAAAGATTTCCTGTTCTGGATTTTATATCACATATATCAAAGAATAGAACTTTTAGCTGCCATGCTTTCATTATTTTCTACCCATTTTCTATATGCTACCAAATTGATAGTGTCTACACATTTTCTATATGCCAGCAAATTAATAGCTTTCTCTTGGCACGTTTAACACGAACTACAGTAACAACTCTGTAAGTTGACCACCCAAGAGACTGTAACAAAGTGGTCAACCTACAGAGGTGGTCAACACAAGGAACTTCCATTGAGTGTATCCAGTCTATGAAAATCAGGTCAACTTAAGGAAGTGGTCAGTGTAGGGAGGTAGTCAACTATGGAGGTTCTACTGGATTTGTAATAACACGTGAACCTATTATTCCAGTTTTTTAGCCAGCAGATGTTATCATCCAGACCCTAGATGTCAATTATAGATGTCTTAACTATGTGTATATGTGTGTTGGACAAAGATTTAATCCTTGGGTGTGAAGAGCTAAGTGAGGTGAAAATTGGAAGCGCATAAATGAATGCTAGACATAGTAGTAGCTATGAGGTCCTAAGGAAACAAATGTGAGATATCTTGGTATTTTCTCTCCCCAAGACCAGAATTATTTAGAATTGAATGTACGTGTGATCCATTAAGTAAAATAAAGTTAACAAATCCAGAGTATTCTCTACAAGGATACTAGGCCCAAGGAAATGCTTAAAATTTTTTGAGGAAAGCAAAGTTACCATAAAAACACTTTACCATGGCCCACAAGGCCTTGATCTCTGCCACTTAGCCAGATATATCTTCTATCACCTCACTAACCAAACTTCATCTACACTGGCCTTCTTGCTCAGTCTTAACCTTGGGGGATTGCCAATTTTGCACTAGAGTTTGGAATGAGTGATTCCTTTTCATCACAGAAGCTCTCAATCCAAAGAGGCCCTCTTAGACCACAGCAAAAGAAGCTTCCTACCCACTGCTGTCTTCATAGTTATTTCTACTCATGATTCTGCTTCCCATTAACAAACAAAAGTATCCCACTTACTCGCAGCTGGATCTCTATGGAGGACCAAACATTAAATAGTTTTATTTTTTTCTAATCACTACCTTCAACCCTGCATTGTGCAGTTTTCCTTTCCTGCCTCTTAACTATTCAGGCAGATCTCAAAGGTGTTGAGTCACCTTAGGTTATCAAAAATCCAGTCAAGTTCATTTTTAGGCTTTAGTCCTCATTCTCTTTTTGTAGGATGTGTCTTCCCAGTATCACCCTTCACACCTCTTCACCATTTCTTCCAATATTAGAGCTTCTGGAAAATGGAGAAAATTATGAAAGATAATGGAGATCTTATGTAACTGGCTGCATATCGTGGTTCTCTCTTGGTCATAGAGGCTCCTCTGGGAGAGGCTGTCTGGTCTTTGATGTTCTCTTCCAGAAATCCTCGAATTGGCTGTCTATCAGAAGACCTTAAAGGATCCCTGACACATACAATCCCACTCTGGCTTGCTTTCTCCAACCCCCTCACAGTGGTTTCCCTATTACTCACAAAGCTGTTGAAGTCAAGATCTATTCATCAAGTAAGCTACCAGGAGGTCAGCTCAAGTCCATTGGCCATTTATAGCATCTGTTTGAACTTGGGAAGTCTCATATTCTTGCTATGCATTGCCTTACTCTGCTCTATTTGTTTCAGATTTTTTTTTTCTCTATGTTGCAATAGAGGCAGATTTCTGAGTACAAGCATAAGCAGATGGTCACCCTATAGAAAACAAGCTGTGCAAAAATCTTCTCCCAGTAGACCTTCCATTTGACCCTGCAATCCCATCACTAGGCATCTACCCAGAATACCAAAAATCATTTTACCACAAAGACATTTTTGTTTATTGCATCTCAATTCATAATTGCCAAGTCTTGGAAGCAACCTAAGTGCCCATCAACCCAGGGATGGATCAACAAACTGTGATATATGTATGCCATGGAATATTATTCAGCCATTACAAAAGATGGAGACTTTACATCTTTTATATTTACCTGGATGGAGTTGAAACACATTCTTCTTAGTAAATTATCATAAGAATGGAAAAGTAAATATCTGATGTACTCCATACTAATATGAAATCAATATATGAACAATTACATGCTCCTAAGAACAATAAAACACAATTAGAGTCCAGTTCAGGGGTAGACGGAAGAGGGGAGGAGGATGTATGGCAGAGGTGGATCTTACCTAATGTGCATGTGAGGGTGTATCACATGTCCCCTGGGTGAGGGGCTCTTCTACAAAAGGAACTTTACCCTGGATGTGAGAACAATGTAACCTAAATATTGTACCCTCATACTAATTTGAATAAAGTTAAAAATTAAAAATTAAATTGTAATACTCAAAAAAAAGAAAACAAGCTGTTGGTCTCACTTTCTTGCAGAGATGCCCAATTTTGACAGGTGACTTTCTTATAGCTTCCTTATCAAGGTTAACAAATGCCTACTTGAATTTGAGGGGATATCTCTCCAATCCCATGAAATAAAAAAAACAGCAAATGCCAAGCACTCTCGCTTTGGGCAGCTGAGGCTTTCTCTCTTCCCACTCCTCTCTCATCCCCTGTAGCGGAGACTGAATGGAGATGCAGAAAGGGAGGCTGGCCTGAAGTTTGCCCGTCCCCAATTCCTGGCCGCTGTCTATAAAATAACGGAGTTGAAGGAAGGTTGCAGTTTGAGAGTTTTATTACTACCCAGCACTCAAAACCACAAAAGGGGGCCCCATGTCTAGAGTAGTAATCAGACTAGTTCTGCAACAAGCTAGTGTCCAAACTGGAACTAGAGTTGGGGTGACTTTTTATTTTTCTTTTCCCTTTCTTTCCTTCTCTTCAATTTTTTCCCTTTCCTTCTCCTCCTCCTATCTCTCCTCACCTCCTCCTTCTCTCACTCTTCTTCCCTTCCCATCATCCTTTGTCCCACATTCTTTCCTCCATTCTCCTCCCTCCCTCCTTTATTTCTTCCTCTTTGTTTTCTTACTTCAACAGGGGACAACAAAAATTGTAATACTCCATATTCATGTATAGAATAAGCAGGAGATTGTACTAATTTAAGATGAAGTTTTGAAACATTGGGAAACCAGAATAGCAAGGACTTTAGAGGAGACCTGGACGGAAAACAGAGCTTAGACTTCAGGCTAAGCAACAGGTAATAATTCTTCAGCTGTGAAAAAAGAATCTGGTGTTGGTCATATCTTTAATACAAAGAGGATCCCTGGTCACATAACTGTCCCTTCGCCCAAACTTTTGATAAAAGGACATTTCCTCAATTCTGCCTCCTCCTTTTCTTTCTTATACTCAGAATACTCTTTTCAAATTCATATTAGGAAAAGAGACAGATACTGAGCAATGTCTCCCTTGTTTCACTTTAGAACTTTCCTAAATTGCCTTCTGATTTTTTTTCTGTGGGTCCATAAATAATTCTTGATTAATTTTACCCCAAAAGGTAGTATATTCCAAGTCAGTGCTAACAGAGAAAGTCAGGAGACTTACCCAGGGGCTGCTAGGCAGAGCAGGCACACTATTTTCACTTGGACTGTTTAATTATTTCAGGTGGCTGCAAGATGGAGGGGCTAAAAATAATGCAGAGGGGGGCAAATCCCCAATCCCAAGAGACTCCTCTCAAATGCCACAGAGCTTGAGTTTCCAAAACAACCCCCTCTTAAAATGTTTCCTCCCTCTTTTCTTTATTGTCCCCAACACCATATAAATCATTATCCAAGCCCACGTGAAGCAACCTCTGAAACACATAAGCAGTTGCCACCCTTGTAATGAATGCTCTCTGAATCCTATTTCCACTGACTACATTCAAGAAAGCATCGATGTGTGCAGTTTCTATCACTACAGCAGTTCTCACTTCAGTCTCCGTACTCTCCCATCGTCAAAGAACTGTGTGCGTCAATGTAAAAACGTATGTATTGTTAGGTCATCAGCTTCAGATTCTGATTCTTGCCCTTTGCTATTTTTGAGCTATTTTACAGCTCTGTAAGTTGTAGATAACTGTTAGCAATAAATACTCAATAATTTTTGTCTAAAAAAAAGGTGTAAATTCTGTCTGGTGAAGGATCAATGGACTTTTCTCCCTTCCCACCTGCCCCTGAGAGTCCAGTTTTACCTCCATCGGCACATTTATTTAAATATTCCTGATTTACAATTTTTAAAAATTATCTTCTTTAATATGTTGTAACAACTCACCTGTTTCTTCCTGAGTTAAATAAAATCTTTAAAATGTGCTTTTTCAAAAAACAGAAACAAGGTCTTATTCTGTTGCCCTGGCTGGAGTGCAGTGGCATCCCCATAGCTCACTCCTGGGCTGAAGCAATCCTCCGTCTGATCCTACCAAGTAGCTGACACTACAGACATATGCTACTACACCCAGATAATTTTTCTATTTCTTATAAAGACAGGGTCTCACTATGTTGTTCAGGCTGGTCTCAAACTCCTGGTCTTAACCCATCCTTCCACCCACCTCAGCCTCCCAAAGTGCTGGGAGTGCTTTATTTTAATTTTAATATAAAAGTTATTATTTTACTTTTTTGAGACAGAATCTCACTCTTTCACCCTCGGTAGAGGGCCGTCGCACTCATAGCAACCTCAAACGCCTGGGTTTGAGTGATCCCCTTGCCTCAGCCTCCTGAGTACCTAGAACTACAGGCACCTGCCACCACACCAGACTAGTTTTTCTATTTTTAGTAGAGATGGGACCTCACTCTTGCTTAAGCTGGTCCCAAACTCAGGGGATCCATCCACCTTAGCCTCCCAGAATGTTAGGATTATAGGGGTGAGCCACTATGCCTGGCTGTATTTTACTTATTCAAAAATGCCACACCAGCATGGCGCCTGTGGCTCAAAGCAGTAGGGCGCCAGCCCCATATGCTGGAGGTCGTGGGTTCAAACCCAGCTCAGGTCAAAAACTGCAAAAAAAAAAAAAAAAAGACACACTGTCACTTCTGAAGTTTCAAGGTCATCAGTCATGTGGCGACTTTGGCTATCCTGCTCCCACATAAACTCTTCAATATTGTAAAAGTCTAGGCCATTGTTCTCTCAGTATTCTAGTTTGGTTTTTTGTTTCTTACTTTTGTCTTTTACTCAAGACTATTCATCTGTTCATGTCTTGTCAAACTCCACAGCCAGACCCAGGGACAAGTGGGTACATCAGATCTCTGGGACAGTCTTGATTTCATAGTCAAGAAAGTATCTCGTATATATCTAGATCTGATTGAACACAGTCAGCAAGTTATTTTTCACTGATAACAGCAGTATTTGGAAATCTGGTTTTACGGTGTAATCATTTGGTGTGCTCTCTCAGGATATAATGGGGACCAGTTTCTGTTACGTGAAAAATGATAAAAAATCTGGTTTGTTAGTCTTTTTTTGTTTATTTGTCTGAATATTTGTGAGCTCAGCTCAATCGAGAAAACATTCTGTGCTCATTGCAAGTAAAATGTCCCTTCGAGATCTGCACGAGTGACTTTTATGGTTCTACATTTACTGTTGACTTATGATTAAGGTTGTAGAAGTGAAACTTCACGCTTTCAGTTTCAGCAAGTCTGTGTATCTGTAACTAAAAAAAACCTTTACCTTTCTTGGTGATGAGTTTGACATTTTTCCACCTTAAGTGGAAATAAATCAGAGTATAAAGCCTCTTAAATCTAAATAGCACCAGTCTAATTCATAGAGGAAAAACAAGCACTTATATAGTTGTGCTAGGATTCCCAAATTTCTCAGGAGATAAAGAAATTGAACATCTAAAAATAGGCTTCAAAAATTCTTATGGAAATCTCAAACTCAGAAGCAGGTTTATTTAAAAACACAAAGTTTATATTCCAAAGGGGAATATGTACGAGGTTTGTTTGTTTGATAACTTTGGTGTTGAAAATAGCTGCATGATTCTTCCCTGTTTTTTTTCAATGTGGTTGACTAGTTTTTCCACTGATGCATAACAAAATTACCACAAATACCTCAAGAGTAAAGAGAATTCACAGTTTCAGTTGCAGTCAAAGCTCAGTTTATGAGACCTTCTACAGTAAGGGAGAATACTCCCTCGATAAATCCAAGTAGTGTCGCAAAATGGGAAGGTAAGAGGAGTATTTTTTAGGTGCTTGGGGATCTGGGGTTCAGATTTTTTAAGGCAGGTTTGTCAAGACAGGAAACTAATTGAGCTGGAGGACAGTTCATAACATCAGACTTTAGGATTTGGAGACAAAGGAAGGCCAGCTTCTTGACAAAATCTTGTAATAAGGGGTGTCCATAAAGTTCATGTGAATTTAAAGTAGACATTATTATGGACACCTATCTGTAAATTTTGTTGTAGGAGAGCTAAACGCCCACAAACTATATAGATAAGTTTGTTTCCAGGAATTTCCTGAAGCAACTAGTGAAGTTACTTAATGGTTCATAGCTTTATATTTCTGGGCAATAATTTCTTAGAACAAATAGTGAAATTAAATTGACATCAGGGATGGCAATCATTAAGCTATCGTGTACATCATCATTAAGCTATGGGACGGACTACAAATGGTCTTAATCACTAAATTATAATACTGATAAATGATTTTCTAAGTTATAGTTTGTCAACTTAATCAAGACCAATAAAAACGTAGGTACATTTCTAACTTACTTAATAGATAACCTTGAATAATTTTTTTTTTTTTTGAGACAGAGTCTCAAGCTGTCACCCTGGATAGAGTGCTGTGGCATCACAGCTCACAGCAACCTCCAATGCCTGGGCTCAAGCGAGCCTCTTGCCTCTGCCTCCCAAGTAGCTGGGACTATAGGCACCCACCACAATGCCCGGCCATTTTTTGTTGCAGCCATCATTGTTGTTTGGCGGGCCCAGGCTGGATTTGAACACACTAGCTCAGGTGTATGTGGCTGGTGCCTTAGCCCGTTGAGCCACAGGCGCCGAGCCAACCTTGGATAATTTTTAAGGGAAATGGTATGCAGAAATTTGGTCACCCAACATAATTTTAATATACACACTTTGTTTCTTATAGTGAATATGTCTATTGTTCATATTAATGATTGTGTTTACACTGCTGATTTAAAAATGTGAAAAATGCATCTGTGTGGCCCTCAGGGGTTGAACAGATATAGAAAGGACAGATATAGAAAGTTATAAGTATGTAGGAAAGACTTATTTGCCTCACTGCAAATAATGAGTTAGAAAAGAAGCAATGAAATGTATTCATATTTTGGCAAAGTTCAATCCATTTTTTTTTTCAGTTTTTGGCCGGGGCCGGGTTTGAACCCCCCACTTCCAAAATATGGGGCCGGCACCCTACTCCTTTGAGCCACAGGCACCGCCCAAATTCAATCCATTTTGATGGACTTATTTATAAGAAAATTTAAAAAATAAAGTAGGGAGCTCATAAATACTGTTAACTATTATATTAGTGAAAAACTAGAATTTGGTTTTCTAAATACTAAAATGAGAGCTTATCTCAAACTATTTGTCCCACTCCTAACAAGGTACAGGAAAAGGTTATTTCTTTACATTCTATGTGATCTGCCTACACGACAGAAATTCTGTATCCCATCATAATAGTTTTCTGTTTTTGTGCTGACTTTGTCAAACCCTTGACTGATTATTAAACAGCAAAAACTTAAAGTTCCTCATTTTTGAAAGTGCTAAGACTGGGTCAGTGCCTATATCTCAGTGGTTAGGGCGCCGGCCACATAAACGGGGGTTGGCGAGTTTGAACCCAACCAGGGCCTGCTAAAAACAACAATGACAACTTCGACAACAGCAATAAAAATAGCCAGGCATTGTAATGGGCACCTGTAGTCCCAGCTACTTGGGAGGCTGAGGCAAGAGAATTGCGTAAGCCCAAGGGTTTGAGGTTGATGTGAGCGATGATGCCACTGCACTCTACCCAGGGCAATAGCTTGAGACTCTGTATCAAAAAAAAAAAAAAAGCTAAGACTCTTTTCTCTCTTTTCTTTTGTGTCACTTTCTTCTTATTTAAAATATTATATTTTAAAAAATCCAATGTAATCAATACTAATATGAAACCAATATATAGACAACTATATGCCCACACGAATGATGAAATACAAATATAGTCTAGCAAGGAGGAGGTGGGTGAAGGGAGGAGGAGGGAGAAGGAAAGAGAAAGGATGGGGATGGAGAGAAGGGCATTTGGTGGGATCTCAACTAGTGTGCATACTGCAAGGGTGTTCAGCATGACCCCTAGGTGAAGCACTCAACTTCAACTTGAACTTTATCTTAGAAATGAAAAAAAAAACGTAACCTAAACATTCATACCCTCATATCCATTTGAAATTTTAAAAAAGTACACTCAAAATAATTTAAAAATAAAATATCATATTGTAATTTTGATTAATAGATACTGAATTCATTGTTTCTCAGGCACATCTGATTCTGTCTTAATAGATGAACTAAAGTACTCAGATAATATTTGACTTTTCTTTCTCACAATCACATCCTAGTTTCAGAAAAATAAATGTTTCAGGGACATCTTTACCCACATAAAACTATCTCTGAAATTTCCCTTAAGACCCCTGGAAAATTATGAAGATTTATTCTTTTGCTTTACAAAAGTGGGATAACTCAAATAATTGTTTTCTTGATGTTTTGTTTTCTTAATTACCTCAACACTATTGTAAGAATTGATCAAAAGAATGATCAAATTAGAAGGTAATTTTATAGATAAAATATTACTCATATATATTTCTGGAATTGTACTCACTGAAGAATGAATTGAAGGCCCTGGAAATTTGGCAGTACTTTTACTGTCTGTAATATGTTCTTACTCCCAAGGAAAACACTGATCAAAATCTTATTAAAAAATTACATATTGCACCCCAACAGAAAATTTTACTGTCTTCAATTCTGACATTGTTGTCTATGGCAATTTACCTAATCATTTAGTCTCAATGACAGATGATTTCTGTTACTGTCTGTTTGCCAAAAAGCTCACGAGTTAAGATTTTTGTCTTTAACAAAGCAGGACAATCTAAGAATTTCATGGAAAGGAGTATGCCAGGTAATTTTAAAAACTGATATTTCAATTAATGGATTCATGAGTAACGGTTCTGGAGAGTAAAGATAACATCTCTTGCACAACTGGCAGACATACATGTGAGCTGAACTGGGATTCTCAGGAAGCAGATGATTTCATGACAGCAGCCTAATGACCCAAGACACAGTAGAACAAGAAATAAATACATAAAACTAAACTAATGAGAGAGATATAATTATAGTTATTTGGTATAAAATACTATTGGCATGTATTTATTATATTAATTATCTATTTTCTGATAAGTATATGAAGAAGCCCATTCTTTTACTTTGAAATTTTTTTCTAACTTTTGCTCTCAACATCAAATGAAACATTTTCAAAATCAGATTCTCAATACCCACTTCAGAATTTAAAAACAAATACTTTTACTGAGTCTCCATACCTTTCTTGGGAATTAAGGCACTTGCACAGAGTAAGAAGCTGTCTTCCTTTTCACTAGGCACCAAATTCTTATAAAAAAGAATGTGTTGCACCACTATAGAGATTATTGTCCTCAATTTTGACTCCATCATACGAGGTCTTGCCTGTAGTAATATTTGAGAATAAATGACATTTAATCAGATATAGAAAGCCCATCATTAAGAAGCAAAATGTGAAAACCTTTTCATTCTATAAAATGGACCTGTTTTATGGTTAAAGTAACATCACTGGCTGGCCAGGACCCTCAGAGTGTTTGGAGATATCAAGTAGAAAGGAGTTAACCCAAATCTATAAGCAATGATAGTGAAATCTTAGTGGATAGATTTGGGGGTGGGTTGGTTTCCTAGTCTTGGGAGGGAAGAAAATGTAACAGGAGCTTTTAAACTATAGAATCCCATATTCCTCAATGAAAATACTTGGCAGCATTTAAGTCCTCAGCATCTGTAGTTGCTCAATACTGAATATTCAAGCAAGCATATATAGCAGGGAAATACCTCTTGCTGAACATTGTGAACAATCAGGCCAAAGCATACTGACGCTAACCTGTGTGTGTGTGTGTGTGTGTGTGTGTGTGTGTGTGTGTTACAGATCAAGAATAATCTCTACAGCAGTGACTTTCAACCAGTGAGGTGCTGCGGCACACAGATGTGCAGCAAGAGGATCTTCGGTGGGCCATGGAAAATTTTGATCATTATTTTTCAAAGAAGTTCAAAGCACAGTAAGTATATCCTTTTCTTCCAGTCTTTTATTGATCAACATAATTTAAGTGTATGGCAGAAGTTTGACTATAGGTTCAAGTGTGACATGAGATTAAAAAAAGGTTGAAAAACACTGCTTTAAAGGTTATTTACGATCAAAGAGGTGACCGTTAAAATTATCTAAAATGTGGAAATGAGGCAAAAAGGTATATTGACAAAAAAGGTGGGACCTTCGTTCTCATACTGTATTTTTGTATGTTTATGTGTGTGTGTTTAAACAGGATGAAGCACGGGTTATTTAATTATCTATGGGCATGTATCTGCATTTGACGTGGCTATTTTCTGTTAATTAAACATCAGGTCTCTTTGATATATATATTTACTCGGTAGAGAGCAGATTGAAGAACAAGTACTTGTGAATTTACCAGTGACAATGAAGTTTGAAAAAGAAAGAATTTTTTACTGAGCATCACCCAAGTGTCAAGGACTATACATTACTCACTTAGTCATAAAAACAACCTTGAGTGATAGGTGTGATTATCCTCATTTTACAAGAAGGAAAGTTGAAGTTCAACAGGTAAGATGATTTGCCACATTATTTAGCTAGTAAATGGTGGAGCCAGGTGTCAAATCCCAAATGTTCTTCTTTAAAACCTACGCTCTTCTTACTACATTATTCTACCCCCGGAGTAAAAACTTTTTTCTGACGTCCACAAAGTTATACCTGCCACTTCTGCAAACTGAAAATGATATCTAAATGTCACGCACACAAAAATATGCTGGTTACAAAGACAGAATTTCCTGATGGGAAATGTAAGTGTATGATCTGTGCGCAATAGAGTAAAAGATCTATGAGTCATCTCTTGCAACCCACTAAGTGCTTAGTTGAAGATTGTTCTTTATCATCTAGCTAGATAGCAATTAGAAGTGGTAAGAGACAAAGTATCCCTTAGGAAAAACTGGCTAAAGAATAAATCATTTAAAGTGCTTTACAGACATTACCTAATACATTTTCACACATCCCTGTAAGGTACACAGCCCTACACAAAAGCAATCCTAATTTGTTTACAGACCTTCAAAGGTAATATAGCAAAGTAGAAGGCCAAGACTCTGCTAAGAGCTTTAGACTTACCTGAGGCCCTGGGCAGTTTGGACCATTTCAGCTGACACACCACTAAGTTAATTAACCTCTATTGTTTTTCTTAACCTGCTTAATGAAAATGTCACTACTCTCTGGGCTACGAGTCTGTGACACCAGGCAGACCATTTAGAATTGTCTTCTCCCCCCTCAAATTGCCCCACTCTGATCTGATAAATGGTTAACACCCTTCCGCTTTAGAAACAATGGGAGTTATTCATATTTCCCTTCCCCAAGGGACTTGGGACCTTTTAAAAAGCAGTGAACTATGGATTTCCAGATAATTCAAACCAACTGTTCATAGGAAAGGAGAATTTGTAGCCTTTGAGGAAGACCCAGGGCAAAATAATTGTTACCATTTCTTTTCCTCTCCTTTTTTTTACCTCCAGAAACGAAAATGTTGATTTTATTTGTATAAAGTGTGCAACTTGGGAAAAGAATAGATGTGCTTTTTGAGGAAAAGAGTTTTAAGGCTGGTAGGGTAGGGCTGAGTGAGTTTCATACATGACAGTTAAATAGGTATTATATTTTCTAGGTTTTTTTTTTATTGAATCATAGCTGTGTACATTAGTTCAACCATGGGGTACAGTGTGGGGGCTTCACATGCAATCTGAGATATTTTATCAACCTGATTGACATACCGTTCATGATATTTTCTCGTTTACTATATGAAAACACTTTTGATCCTTGTTTAGAAGTTTTCTCCTGACCCTTCGAATATGTACCATACATGATCTCACCCTTTGTCCCATCTCCCCCCACCCTCTCCCTCCCCTTCCCTCCCTCTTCCCTTTCCCCTTCTTCCTGTGCAATAAATGGGTTGTAGCCTTCACTTCAACAATAAAGAATTTGTTTCATATTAGGTGTGTATACATTGGATACTTTTTCTTACATTCTAGAGATACTTTGCTAAGGAGAACATGTTCCAGCTCCATCCATGTAAAAATGAAAGAGGAAAAGTCACCCTCTTTCTTTAAGGCTGCATAATATTCCATGGTATACATGTACCACAGTTTATTAATCCATTCGTGTTTCGATGGGCTCTTGGGCTTCTTCCATGACTTAGCAATTATGAATTGGGCTGCTATAAACAATCTGGTACAGATATCTTTGTTGTTCTGTAATTTTTGGTCATCTGGGTATATACCCAGTAAAGGAATTATAGGGTCAAATG
>CAUYON010033663.1:0-28493 GCA_963573935.1 Arctocebus calabarensis
ACAGCTCACAGCAACCTCCAATTCCTGGGCTCAAGTGAGTCTCTTGCCTCTGCCTCCCAAGTAGCTGGGACTACAGGCACCCACCACAACGCCCAGCCATTTTTTGGTTGCAGCCACCATTGTTGTTTGGTGGGCCTGGGCTGGATTTGAACCCGCCAGTTCAGGAGTACGTGGCTGGCGCCTTAGCCCATTGAGCCACAGGTCCTGAGCCCAGTAGTGTATTTTTTATATTGCTTCAATTGCCTGGGGAGTTCTCCTCATAAAATATTCACCCAAGCTAATTCCTTCAAGATTTTTCCCTGCACTTCTAATATTTTGATAGTTTCATGTCTTACGTTTAAATCCTTAATCCAGTGAGAGTCTACCTTAGTTAATGGTGAGAGGTGTGGGTCCAGTTTCAATCTTCTATCTGTAGGTGTTCTTAAAAGCAACAATATGCCTAATTGACTCTAGAAATCTGGGTTGCCTTAGAAAGGACATGAATTACTCTGTTTCAGAGCGTCAGTGAGTCAGGTCATATGTTAAGCACCATATGTATAATGTTTCCTCACTCAAATGCCTAACAACTAGGGGAGGAGGGTATTATTCTCCTTTTACAAAGGTAGAATTTGAAGCTTAAGATTGGTGAAATCAAGATTTGAATGGAAGTTTCAAAGCCCTTGATAAGGAGCACAAAAATGCTATGTGTTTTAATCCTACCCCTCATATTTAATGTGTTGGGGATGTTGTCAACCTTGACATAAGATTCCTGGTTTTCTCAATGTAGATTCTGTTTCTTTGGTTTGCTGTTATTTAGTTTCAAAAAACCCAACTCAGATTTGTTTATTTTCTTTGCAGTATCCGTGCTGGGTGATAGGCTGCCTGATGCTCATTTAGGAGAATGGCATTTTTCTGCTTGACTTGCTGTCTCTCCAAATAGAAGTTAGGGTATGAGGCATTAGTATTTTCCCTAAACTGACCATGAGAAAGGAGCTTGGCCCAGACTGAGAATTGAACATGATGTAATAATCTCCTTCCCAAAGAATTTACACCTCCCGTCTCCTCCTAAGACCCATTTTCTCAAATATGGAAACACTCATTCTCTACATGGCTGAATTATAAACACTGATTAGCTTATATCCCAAAGAACTTTTCTCCGTGAATCCAGAAGAGGAGTTCATCACAGAAACATCACCAACCTCAAACATCCCAGTTACTCAACATTACAAGGAAGTATCTTAAATTACAAAAGAAGAGTCAAGCTTAGGGTAGACATATGTCTTCACGTGTCCAAGACACTCCCGGTTTATCCCTGTTGTTCCAGCCTATCAATAGCATCCCATTTATTTGAGTTTTGATGAAAAGTTATGTTATAGCCCGGTGACACTTCATCATCACTCCCAGTGTGCTGGCACAGAACCTACGCATGCCCTGCTCCTCTTTCTCCCACGCCAACACATGGGTTCCCCGGTCAGTTTGTGAAGGGAGACAGGTAAGGGGCTACTTCACCCCACTGGCATTCTCTCTTTTTAATAGGGTAGCATTTGGAGAGCAAGCATGCCTTTTATTAACCTCACATATTGTTCTACATACTGTTTTAAAATAAAGGCAACTTCATTTCCCAGGTGCTTTTAAATTCAACCAGGTTATTTGACAAATGACAGCACCCTTTGGGTCAGATGTTATAGATAACTACATGCAGAGCCAGGTGACACCTTTTGATTAAAAAGGCTATTGATTAAAATGAGCTGATATACATCTTTCCAGGCACAGAATAATCCACTGGCATTACAGAGAAGGTTAATCAGATACATGAGAAATCATATCTGTGCCTTGATAAAGTACAAGTTACTCAGAAATCAATCACAGGCTCCAGTTGCCCACACCACCATCTCTCAGAAAACAGAATTCAGAGCAGGTGAACACTGGTTTGTCAGAGACCTAGTAGAAAATAAGACAAGTTGCAAGTTTGGACAGTTTTGCCCTCTGAGAGCATTGATTTGTGGGTTTTATAATAAATGCACAATAGTTAACAACATAAATATAAGAAGTAGATATACAGTCATGATTTACTTTTTCTGAGAAGAGAGTGACTTATCTCTTAGGCCTCAGTGCTACTACAAAAACACTGCTGGGTTTGGGTATGTTTTTAGCAAACTACACTAAAACACAAGGTTCAGGATTTTGAGATATTGCTCTTGGATAACTGGCAGGGAAAGCGATGGGGGGCAGAGGTGAGGAGAACAGAAACACAGTAATATTGGTTATGAGTTGACGGTACTTACTCAACCCAGGAGCCATTAGGCGCTTACATAGAGAAGTCTCATTCTGACAACAGGGAACAATTCCCATTATATAGAGGAAAAAATGGAAACCTCTAAAGGTTAATTTGTCTCAGGCTTGATAAGACAGTGGGGACCAACAGCATAGCATGACACAGGTGGCCGCAGAGGGAGCGAGGTGGCAGTCACCCAGTGGTGGTGGGACCATGCTGACTGGTCCCTCCAGATGGTCTCTCCCCCCTTTCTTGCAGTTATCTGGAATCAGAAAGCCTGGACCTCAGTGGGTTCTGACAACAAGGGGCTCTGGAAAAGTCTAACCCCACACCCCCTCAAGGCTTCTCTTAGCACACAGGAACACTTTGCCCAGCTCACACAAACCACCTCAGGCCTCACAGCACAAAGAGGGGCTGCAGCTTGCAGCATCTGGGAGACCCACCTGGAGTTGTTTCAGGAGACCTGGCCTGCGAGACGTCAAAGTCCAGTATAGTAGTCATTCCCTGAAGACTGTTATTTTTCCTCATCTGCCACTTACTAATGTTCTCAACACTTTCTTTAACAATAAGAATGTTTCAAGCTCTTCAGTGAGACAGTGTGGTACAGTAGAAAGGGCGAAACTATTCACCTTAAGCTGGAAATAAAATATTCCCTTTCTGGTATCCTCTGTAAAAAGAAGGCTAGAAGAGATGATTGCATCTCTTCCAAGCATGTCAAAAGGACCTTATAGTTGTGCCAATCTAGGAATCAACTATGAGAATGGGATGATTCCAACACACTGCAAAAGAGATCTGGTTATATGGTCTTTTTAATACATTCATTCACTCTTTCATGAATTCAAGAAACAGTTATAAAGCATTAGCATGTGCAAGACATGTATGTGCTACAGACTGTGGGTATAGGCTAGCAGCTCGACTTAGGGTGACATGATGTGTAAGGAAACAAAAACTAAAAGTATGTGTACATTATAGAAGTGTCATGACAGAAATGAGAAGGGTCCCGTAATAGAGGGCAACAGATTGAAATGTTTGAGTACCCCACAGATTGATATGCTGAAACCTAAATCCCAATGTTATGGTGTTAGGAGGCAAGGAAGTAATTAGGTCATGAGAGTAGAGTTCTAATGAATGGAACTGGTGCCCTTATGAGAAGGGGTCAGAGAACTCGTTAGCTTTCTTTCTGCCACAATAGGATACAGTGAGAAAAAGGGGCACTGGGTCTGCCAGTGGCCTGATCTTGGATTCCGTAGTATCCAGAACTGTAAGAAATAAATTTCTGTTGTTTGGGTTGGGAAAACGGGAAAGAACTTGGCTGAATGGTGTTTGTGTTCTTGCGATTTTTTACAATGTAGAACTTGCAAGTGATGAAACTAGAAACTTAGCTGAGATTTCTAAGTAAAGTGCTATAGTAGCTTGGTTGGCCCTGACTACTTATAGCAAAATATGAGAAGAAAGATATGACTAGAAGACAGAATTATTCAGTGAGTGATCACTTCTTGGCCATTTGCCTAAGATCAAGTGCAGAATTATTCAGTGAAAATGAACTAGAAGTAAAAGATGCAGAAAATCTCCAGTCTATCCATATTATAAAAAAGTGAGAAAACATTTTCTGAAGAGAACACTAAGTGTGTGGCCAAGGGACATTTTGATAAGGAGATTAATCTGGTTATAAGTCATGGACTTAAATAACCAATCCAGCAGGAAAACTTACCATCTGAACTGAGGGGAAGGAGATGGGAAGAAATAAAGGAAGGCTGCCAGAATTTAGGAATTTTATAAAAGAGGAGCATAGACTCATTTGTCTATCTATGTGAATGTGTGCTATTTTTCAAGACATAGAAAGAATGACCCTGAAGGCAGTTCAGAGATTATCAGTTATGAATGAATAATGCTTTCCGTGGGTTTCCAAAAGAGAACCATCATCTTGCTTCCAACAGGCCAGACAGCCTCTACCCAAAACTGTGGGGGTAGGACTACCCAGCAGAGCCCTGAAGAGCTCCAGGGTGTCTGGAAGGTTTTCTTTGGGAAACCAAGCATGCAGTGGCATAGACAAAATGTTTGTAGCATGAGGCCATTTG
The DNA here is from genome assembly GCA_963573935.1 of Arctocebus calabarensis. Taxonomy (NCBI): domain Eukaryota; kingdom Metazoa; phylum Chordata; class Mammalia; order Primates; family Lorisidae; genus Arctocebus; species Arctocebus calabarensis. Next base: position 4,333 of record CAUYON010033663.1, read on the forward strand.
GCCAGATGCTGAGCTTTCCATTGGTGGGCTGCAAATAGTAATCAGAGAGAGAAGGCAATAACTATTTCATTGTTGATATGTGCTTATCAATATAAAAACATAATCTAATTTAGTCTTTCCAGCTATACTGCGAAATAGGAACTGTTATACTCATTTTATGTTTCATTTTGAACACCTGTAAATAGTAATGTTGAAATTTGAACCTGATTTGTCTATTTCCAAAGCCTGCATTCTTCCTCCTATAACATATTGGAATAAAAGGGAACAGAAGGACAAAGTTGGATCTACCAGCTACTTTCTCTGTCCAGTTACTATGCTCTTAATACCTGGCACAGAAATAAAGAAGAAGGGTGCCAAGATTCTGTAGGGCTAGAGTGGATAGAAGACTAGTATTTTCCAGGAGTAGAGTTGAGCTGTTATCACAGTAGAAGTAATATTAGGAGAAATGTCAAAGTAACTGAAGCTGTAAAGTTGGTGATCCCCAAGAACATGTGAAGCTCTAAGAATTATATGATTCCTGGAGACCACAGCTGATAAATTTGCTTTATTATTACCTCTTTTTCTTTTTCATTGGTTCTTTTTTCTTTAATGTGCAAAGCAGAAAATTACTTATTTTTTCCACTGTTCAATTGAGATATAATATACAGCACATAAAATTCATTGTTTTAAAGTGTACAACTCGGGGGCGGGGGGAAGGGTTGTGCAGCTATAACTACTATCTAATTTCAGAGTATTTCCATCACCCCCAAAAGAAGCCCTGTACCTATTAAGAGCCTGCCCCAATTCTCCCCTTTCTGAATCCCCTGACAACTACTAATCTACTTTCTGCTTCTATAAATTTACCTCTTCTAGGCATTTCATAAAGGCAAGATCATACAACATGTGCCCTCTGATTTCTTTCACTTAGTATCATGCTTCCAAGATTCCTCCATGTATCAGGAACATGTTTCAGTACTTCATTTCTTTTTACAGAGTAATAATAGTTCATTTTATGCATATATCACATTTTGTTTATTTATTCATCAGTTGATGGACTTTGGGCTGTTTCTACTTTTGTGTACTATGACTAATGCTTCTCTGAATATTCATGTACAAGTTTTAATTGTCTTCTGATACATCTACATAGGGCTCAGTTAGGTATTAAAGGTCAGTATATAAAACATAATTTTTTCTGTTTTTTTTTTTTTTTTGAGACAGTCTTGCTCTGTTGCCTGGGCTGGGGTACCATGGCCTCAACCTCATTCACAGCAATCTCAAACTCCTGAGCTTCAGCAATCCTCCTGTCTCAGCCTCTTGAGTAGCTTGGACTGCAGGCACATGCCACCATGCTCTGCTAATTTTCTATTTTTAGCAGAGAGGGGATCTTGTTCTTGCTCAGGTTGGTCTTGAACTTTTGACCTCAATCAATCTGCCTGTCTTAGCCTCCTGGAGTGCTAAGATTACACTAAGATTACAGGTATGAGTCACTGTGCCTGGCCTAAAACAGACTTTTAATGTACTAAAAATTGCCCTTAAAAGTCTCAAGAAGTCACCCCCTTGGAATCAATATGCTGTTCAAATGAACCGGTTTTCTCTCTAGCCTCTTCCTTGGCTGTGACCAGTTGAAGCAGCTGGCTTGGGTTTGGTCACCATATTGCATAAAATCTACATGTGATCAGTTCTGTTTAGTGTGGCAAGATGATCACATTTTAAGAGGTACATGAGGATTGATTCAAACTGAATCCAACATCCTTTCAGATCCTCATCTCAGGATCACTTATGGACTGGTTGGAGAAATTGTCCATACTATTTAAATTGCAATTTTTCTCTGCTTCCTTCAGTACCATAACCTGAATTTGTGTAACATAAATGTTCATACCATGCAAATTTCCTGCACAGGAAAGGTTTCATCTCATTTTCTTTGGGGATCCTGAATATGAGTAGCTCTAAATAGATGTTTTTGTTGTTGAGTGAGAAAGAAATTTGAAATTAGAATGCTTTATTTCAACAAGATGCTTTTTAAAAAATCAAATATAGAGCCTTTGAACTAGAAGAGGCCTCAACTCTCTCTATCAAAGTTTCTTCATTTTGTAAGTGAAAAAATTAGAGTCTGGAGAGCAGAACCAGGTGTATAGGACCTGGGTCCACTGTTCTTTCCACCAGACTGCAATCATTCCCCATATTCACAAATTTTAGAAAAAGTAGGTCATATCTTCTCAGGTTTTATACTATTCACAACCTTTATAACCCAGCATGTTATCTACTATTTTATTATTTTTCTTTCTCTCTCTTTCTTGTGCTAAAGCTGAACTATACACTTTCCTGGCTAGCAGGGAGTCCACGAGGGTAAGTTAGCCAAGAGAAAGAACTATTTTGTCTATAATTTATGGCTTTTTCTTTACACACAGAACTTTTCCAAAACAGACTGGTACACTAATGATTTTGGCTGAAAATGTCACTTTGTTTTCTGAAGTTGAAGGTTAGCACAAATTTTGCCAAACAAATTAGTTAAATAAATTAGAAATATTCACAAAAATTAAAAAATGGGCTTATGGTTGTCTTATGACCACTATTTTAGTGCCATTCATCCACACCCTCCCTATTTCTTCAGCAGCTGACAGGAATTCCCAGTCAGCAGCTAGAGAAAGCAGAGTCTTTTTAAAGACAGGACTAATTTGTTTCTGGTAAAAGGTGACGACCTGCCTCTTTTGCTTCGGATTTCTCAAAGATAAACTTATGTTTTCTTGTCCCAATTAACCACTGACTGCTCCTGAGAAGGCCATGCCCATACAGACAAGTGAGTGTCTTTCCCACTGATAACCTTCTGGTATAGACATGGGACTGAAATGCAGATTCAGTACAGAATCACAGACAGAATTATAAAGATTCTAAACATTCCCTTTTCTGGTCTTCTTCTCATATCCCCATCACGGTCAATTTACATCTACTTGAATAATTAAAAAATTGGAAACAATCAAAGACAGGTTTATTCCACAGAGCAATGAGACTCAATGCTTACAGAAGATCTGGCAGAATCACAAATATGTGATTTAAGGACAGAAGACAATAAGGAACAATGAGGTATGGGGTCAATTTAGAGAACACATACCCCTGCCTAAGTGTATTCCAATTCAGAAGTTTTAAACACAATGACATCTAAAGGATACAAGTCTATGGGTTCCAGATGAATCAGCTGTGAGAGTTACCAGTTTTAACTATAGCTGACATCTAAACACACCCGATGTTTCCTAATACTCCTGTCCTTTTTCTTCCCCTTATACTTATCTGACAATGAGTCTAGGAAAAAGCAATGAGGAATTTTGGATTCAGTGCCATTCTTTCTTCTGGATGGGTGAAGGAAACACATGTATTAGGTTGATCCTCTATTCCAGAAGTTTCATAGTGAGAGAGACCTGAGGTTATAGGACATGGTACAAGTCCTCATGATTTGAGGTTTAGTATAGGAAGCCCACTATTTTTATGTCCCTGAGCCATATTCACCTCGATCAGTTGCAAAAGTACCAAAGCTGACATTTGATTGCCACTTGTCCAATTCTTTCTATTCTCTTCTTAATGGTGCACACTTCAAGCATTGCATGGGATTGTTGCTTACTATACTTCTAATCATGACATATGATATAATAGAAAAAAGGTTCCTTTATTGGACTCTATTTTAAGAAGATGTTGTTTGAAAATACGTTACTCAGAATTAGCTGAGTAACCTTTTCAACTCATACTGCATTGCTGATTATGGATAAACTTCCTGCTGGAAGCAACAAATGAAGAGTCTGCAATAAGAAAACAGAGTCAACATGACCAGAATTCAACCTAAGGACACGCTTTTGCTCAGGGGTAGGAAAACATGAGGGTAGAAATAAGTTTTCAAAACCATAAAATCATACATGTTAAAATTTTGGAGTTGAAAGGGATATATGGGTTTATTCAGGGTAGTCCCTGAGAATGCTAAGATGAATACAAAACGCCCCCTATAGGCCACTCAGACCACACAATCCATCTGATACATGAATTCTTTCTGCTGTCAGTCTGGAAATAATGTCACCAATAAAAGAAAAATCACTAATTTCTAGAAAAACACTAGGCCTAAATGTTTGAAACTTTTTCCTTTTATTGAACATAAATAATATCCTGCTCTGATAGTCAACACCCATTTCTTTTGGTACTGCCCTCTGATGTTCTTTGACAGTTTTAAAATATTTGACAACACTGACTCTCTCCCCTCATCCACTCTCTGTAAGTCTTCTTTTCCTTGGTTTACCCATACTTGGTTTACCCATACTTGGTTTCCTCAGTTGTTCTTCCTATCATCATCCCATTTGTCATCTTTAAGCTGATTTCAAATTTTAATATCTCTCTGAAAATAAAAACATAATTTTGGCTTAGTGCCCATAGCTCAGTGGTTAGGGCGCCAGCCACATACACTGGAGCTAGTGGGTTTGAACCTGAACTGAGCCAGCTAAAACAACTATGACAACTGCAACAACAACAAAATAGCCAGGAGCTGTGGTGGTGAAGCAGTCCTAGCTCCTTGTGTGTGGGTGAAGTATTCCCAGCTACTTGAAAGGAAAGAGAATTGCTTAAGCCCAAGAGTTTGAGGTTGCTGTGAGCTGTGATGCCACAGCACTCTACCAAGGGCAACATAGTGAGACTCTGTCTCAAAACAAAACAAAATAAAACATAATTTTCCTCTAGCTATATTTTCATCAGTGATACAATAGATATTTTTCTTTTTCTTTTTCTTTTCTTTTCTTTTCTTTTCTTTCTTTCTTTTTTTTTTTTTTTGGTTGGGGCAGGGTTTGAACCCACCATCTCTGGTATATGGGGCCGGCACCCTACTCCTTTGAGCCACAGGTGCCGTGATATTTAGATATTTTCCTCCTTGTTTTGGATGCTCTATTACCTCCTAGATTTAATTTTCTTTTCTTCTCTTCCTTTTTTTTTTTTTTAAAGAAACCATAGCATACTGTTGACCCATCAATGATCTTCAGTCAAACTAAGTCACAACCTGACCCTAAAATTTGACTCTCTAATCCTAACATTGGGAGCCACATGCAAATCTTTATAATATTTGTCACTATATTATTTGTCAACTATTACAGTTGGCTTGCATGATTTTCTTACCCAGGGAATTTTGAATACTGATTCTGATAGTTAATCTGTACCTTAGTGATACATGTGATCAGGAAATTTACTCAGCATGTTACCAGTAGCATCACATGTTGCCAATAAGAAAATACAATAGGAAAAGTTTGAGAAAAGAGGGCAGAGAAATGGGTAGGAATCTCCTTCCCCTGTTGACATTAATCCTTGGTTTTAATGTTTGTGTCCTCTCCAAGATTCATATTGAAACCTAATCCTTAATGCAATAATATTAAGAAGTATGGGCTTTAGGAAGTGATTGAGTCATGAATGGAATCAGGAACCCTTATAAAAGAGCTCGATGAAGAGAGTTGGTCCCGTGCTTCCCCTTCCATTTCTTCTACAACATGAGGATACAGTGTTTGTCCTCCAGAGAAGGCAGCAACCAGGTATCATCTTGGAAGCAGAGACCAAGCTCTCACTAGGTATGGAACCTGCTAGTGCCTTGATTTTGGACTTGCTAGACTTTAAAACCACAGGAAATAAGTTCCTATTGTTCATAAGTTACATAGTCCATGGTAAGCAGACAATCAATCCCCTAGCCAGCACTTTTTGGCTTTGGGGTAAGACATGAACCAATTCTTTGACTATCCTCCAGCCTTTTCTCTCTATCCTGCACACATAGATTATTACCAGAGTTTGCTTGTTTTCAAAGAAGTCTTAATGATGTTATTTTTGACTACCAGAAGAAAGAAAAAAACATATTCAAAAGAAAATAAGGGTCCTCCCTACTTCTTGTCCAAAAATCTATGCTGGGGGAAAGATACTAATGAAAGGAGAAGTTACAAAACATTGTCTAATTGCAATGAGGATATTTATTTACAGATCTGAAGATGGATAGATGTAGATCTTATATACACAGATATAGATCTAATCCTGCATAGATATAATTTTAGACGAATATATAAAACTATTTATGTGGATCTCTCTGAATAATACCCAAATATTCCTACAAATAACATGGATTACCCCACAATTAAAACATAATTAAAAAAACCTTATGCTGACGAAAGCCAGTTTTTGTTCTAGATTTTCTTAGGAAATATAAAATTTCCCTAGAAGTTAATATAAAAATCACTTAACTACAGTTCATGGAATCTGCTTTATTTCCATCAAATAGGAAATCAAAATGTGGCCTCTCAATTGTCCACGGCTACTGAAATACGACCGGCAATGCCTCATCTGTGGGTGTGCTCTCCTATCAATTTTCCACTGTGTTTTCCATGACTATGGCTGCGAGTTTTCACGCATTTGGGCCGTTAGAGAAGTTTCTTCTGCCTGGGATTACCTATACTTTTCTTAACCTATAAGACTGTTACTCATTTCTGAATTCCCTGTTCAGTTACTACCTTTACCTCCTTAGTTTCTCACCCCTTCCTTTGGGTTCCATCTGCACTTTGAACAGCTTTATTCGTTTGCTTTTCAGTATCCATTCCCAGATGGGGAGCTCCAAAGTTTCAGCTTTTGTTGAATGTAGGCATTCCTTGGGGAACTTGTTAAAGCTGAAATTCCCTGGGTCTCCTTCCTGGAGATTCTGCTTCTGCAGGTCCAGGGTGTCCCCGGATGTGCATTTATTTTAATACTCTTTTGTGATTCTGATGCTCATGGGCTATGACCCACAAGGGCCCAACTGGAGGGAAATGGCTGTGTCTTTTGTACTTCTTGACTATGCCCTCGTATTTGCAGAGTGTCCCCTCATCAACTATATTGGTCATTATTATTTAATTTCCTTTGACTTATATATCAAGAAGTGTTGGTGCAGAGAGCAAAGTGACCAGCTGTTTTCCCTAAGCTGTGGACAGAGCCAGTGGAGACAGATTTATATCAGAAAAGGTGCGGGAGAGGCTTACAAAAGTACATGCATAGGAGAAGGCAGAATCCTTCCCTTCTAGGTCAAGTCCAAGCTTGGCTTACATTTGTAAGCATTTCTACTTCTAAAGAGACAGAAAAGGGCTAAAAGTTAATAAAACGACAGTGGCGTGTTTTCCAGTTTGGGAAATCTTCAAAGCAGACGTTGCTAATCTTCGCTTAATTATATCTTGCACTTTTGCTCACTGATTATAGACCTGCTAGAAGGCCACATAAAAAGCCACTGTTTCTCTAAATGTTCCGCTTACATTTCCTCTCCCATAACAAGGAACCTACTTTCAGCTCCTTAAATGGATGTATAAAAGAGACAACCATTTTAACCTTTAGAAATGGATCCTACTAAACTACATCAGAGAGACGTGCTGGGAATGTTAATTAACTTGCTTTCATCTTGGTCAAATTCTGTATTTAACCTAAAGGCCTACATCTTTTGGGTGGTTTTCTTAGATCTGATTGCCTATGACAGCCAGAGAAATTCAATCATGGTTTGATGGGGCTGCTTCTTTGAGAGAGTAATACTCCTCCTGCCTCTGGCACAGAAAACAAATGCCAAGAACCGAAGGTGAATCACTTATGAATTATTCTGACACATCCTTTCTTCTTCCTGGTTCAGGGTTTGTAAGACACCAAAACCCTCCCTTTCAGATTTGGGACTAAGTGTTGGCACCCCCCCGAATCCCATGGGAGTACCTCTAAACTAGAAAGAGATTGATGATTTAATAGATGCACATACACACACACACACCCAAAACAACTCTACTTCTGAGAGATTGTGCTCACATAAAATCAGTCTACATGACAAAGTACCATTCTCACGCCACAGGATGTTCAGATATTTAGAGACAGAAGATAAAAGTGCCTAATTTTACTCTTCTGTTTATTTATTACACAATTAGTCATTTAAAATCCATTTCAGCTTCGGAAATTATAAAAGGGAAAACAAACTATACTTTGAAAACAAACTACATTGAGCTTTAAACATTTAATGAACTGAAAAGCTCAACATGAACCATTTCTGTCCTTCAGTAGGGGAATAGCTCTGTGGCAAGACAACAGACATAAGATGACAGATGTAACCTAAAAGGATATGAGTGGAAAGAGATAGATTTTTATTTATGCATTTCAAAAATATATAACTTTAATAATGCCGAGGATCTACCCAGATAGTAGCAGAGGTAGGTCGGAGATCTATGTTTTTTAATATCAACTTCCTCTCCAGTAAGGACTTTTATCACATTAATAGCTAAATCATACTGATTATAAAACAGCTGAAATGAGTCAATTAGCATGGCCTATGACAGACGTGAAGAATGAAACAAGTGAGGTTTTCAATGCCAGCCAGATGGATATCTTCAATATACTTTGCTTGTGGTAATAAGTTCAATTAAACTGAATCAGTACAACCCAAGTCTCTTTGAATGCTCGAAAAGAAATTAATTATGTGCTTCACATTTAATGAAGCCAAAGAGTCATATTCTGTTTGCTTTTTCTGTTTGTTTTGTTTATACTGATTAGTAAGTGTTCATTACTAACATTATTTCATTCTACAGTAGAAAGCCTTTGTCCTTAACGTCTTTGGGTTGAACGAGTTAAATATCACCAGTTAAAAGGTTGTGTCTCTTTTACAATATTTGGGAGAAAAGCAGAAAATCAGATCCACTGTCTGGATGATTTTGCCTGAGATATCTGAGATATCTGGCTACGTAGCTTTGACCTGAGGTTTCCCTTTTAATTTGAGATGCTATACATATGAAGCTACAACAAAACTTTACCAATACGCTCGCGCCTGTGGCTCAATGGGCTAAGGCGCCAGCCATGTACACCTGAGTTGGCGGGTTCAAATCCAGCCTGGGCCCGCCAAACAACAATCATAGCTGCAACCAAAAATGGCTGGGCGTTGTGGTGGGCGCCTGTAGTCCCAACTACTTGGGAGGCAGGGCAAGAGACTCGCTTGAGCCCAGGAATTGGAGGTTGCTGTGAGCTGTAATGCCACGGTACTCTATCCAGGGTGACAGCTTGAGGCTCTGTCTCAAAAAAAAAAAAAAAAAAAAAACTTTACCAATACATACTCACATTCCCACTTCTAGAATTAGCAGTCTTTAACACGTTTTCATGTACCTCTAGCCTTTTCCCTCTATGAATATATATTAAAAATTTACTCAAGCAGAATATTGCCAATATAGCTAAAGTCCTTCCACATAATCTCACTCCAGGCTACTTCCCCCCAATCCTATCATGAGTTATTACTTACAGTTGCCCATGTATTTGGGGTCTAAACATTATATGATATTATTTTATTTGGGGTCTAAACATTATATGTTATTATTTTATATTACTAATATTTTATTTACTCATACTATGTATATTAAATAAAATAATATCTTATATATTGTTCTTTAATTTTCTTATATATTTTCCTTTAACACAGAGAACATCTTTGTCAGTCTGCCCCAGAACACATGTGATTTCTTCTAGGTGAAGTCTCCAGGAATGGAATTGATGAGCCATGGAGAATGCCCTTTCTGTTTTATTTCACTTGTTCTCCACACTGTCTATTCCAATTTGCATCCCTTCTAAAAGTGTGTGATTACTATTTTCCCCACATGCTTACCAATAAAGGCTAGTATTAGATGTTTCTCCGTTGCCCATCTCATATGCAAAAAATCATACTACACTGGTGCTTAAATTGCATTTCCCTGATTACTACTGAGGTTGATGTTTCTGCACAAGTTTGTTGGCACATAGTGTGTCTTTTATAACAAAAGAAAAAATGGGAAGCCTGTGTTGGCAGAAAGACGTCCCTGTGAAAGAACAGAGTGGGCACAGGGAAATTTAAGGAATTATGTATCCCCTCTAAACCAAGCATGGAGAAATGAAGGCCAAGCTGGAGTCAGGGCAGACTGTCAGAGTATGTCATCTTTATCCACTTAAATCTCGGCATTACCAAAGGGGAGAAGCTCTCTCCCAGAGAGGGGTGAACGAAAGCGGAATCCTTCTAACCACGACTGAAAGTGCTAAAGACACACTGTTTGCTAAATCTATGTGGTCTTCGTACGCATCCATGAGAATGTCAGAGGAAAAAATTATGCCCTGTTTCATCAGATTTCCAGGTTATGTCAGGCTTTGTGAAGACAGACAGTGCATGAGGCACAATTACCTACGCCTTTGTGGGGGTTCTCCTATCTTAGCTGTTATCAGCTCCAGTGTGTCAGGATCTTCTGAGATCCAACAGGATGTAGTATGGAAATGTTTCTCCTGCTCCCTTGCTACTGAGGAACTTATCATCAGCATTTAACACTTCTAACAACAAACTTTTCCTTCCTGCTCTAGATGCCTTGGGTCAGAATTTACGTTAATCTTATTAGAAAGGCCCTTAATTATCGCCTAAAAATAATTGGTTCCAGTGGAAGACATCTAATTAGGTGGAAATGTATTCTGTTATAAGGGACCAATGTTAAAAGCTTTTATTGTGCGTTAGCTGCCAAACGTCATTGCTGGTTACTGATTTCTGATTGATCCCCGGTCAAATCTGGATAAAGCCTTGAATAATTTTACATAGAAGATGTGGGCTGCTTCAACCTCTTTTCAAAAAATGTTCCAATTGAAAAGACTCTACATTATCGTGTGTGTCATGCTATGCATGGAAAGGTTGATATTTCTCAATGTCATACAGTTAAAACAGAAGAAGTTTAGATAGCGCACAATTGTAATGCTGTAGACAGTTTTGGTTTTGGTAAGAAAATATCCTTTACGTCTGATATATATGTGTGTGTATATATGTCTACACACACACATATATATATTTGAGGAAATCTTTTCTTCTAAACATTAACTTTCTTTGAGATGAACAATGAGCACCAGTTTAGGCAATGAAGGAAACAATCAAATGTTCAGCAAACCACAAGAGCATCTTCAGTTTGAAGGGCTGGAGAATGAAAATAGAAAATAATTTCTTGTTGCGAGTGTTTGTGATCTTAGTCCTACTAAAGACCTCTTTTCCATCAAAGCTATTTAAAATACAAATTTATTTTTCTTTTAATAAAAGTAATTCTGTGTACCGAATTTAGAAATGCAAATGTCAAAAGAATACAAAGAACTCCTTTAAAATACAAATGAAATTAGAGTAAAATCTTGTACAGGCAACTTCAAAAGCAGAAAATATCATACAGCCTGAGAAGTGTGTCAGGTAAAGACGGAATAGCTCACTGATTAGGGCTGGCAACAGCAGGAGGTTTAGGAAGCTGGCAGTGTTTCAAAAAACCCCAGTTGATGTGTTTCATACTTTAGGATCTTCTTGGCCTGCTGTTCTGGTTCCTGCAGTGTGGGGCCTCCCCAAAGCTCGGAAAATCTAATTGAATTCATTGTTCCAGTGTCTGGCAAGTCACTTTCCTCCTCTCTCTCCATCATTGATCTATTGGCTCTCCTCTGATTTTCAACTTACACCTGAGTTCTGAGATCAACACTTTGTATTTTCTAGGATGAGGCTAATGTTCTTGGAAAGAAATCTCCCTACCAATTGCAGATAGTAATCAGACTCACAGATATGTAAAATTTCCATCATGTGGGCAGCGCCTGTGGCTCAAAGGAGTAGGGTGCTGGCCCCATATGCCAGGGGTGGTGGGTTCAAACCCAGGCCCGGCCAAAAACTATGCAAAAAAAAAAAAAAAAAAAAAAAGTCCATCATGCAACACCAGCATGAGATTCAAAACAAGTTGTGGACAGTCTGGCTAGACAATACCTTATAGAACAAGTTTTGAAGATCTGAGGAAGAGAAAAAAATTTTCAAGGAAGGAATAGGTTTTGTTTTATTTTGTAAAAGAAATAATAGTAGGCTCTCGCCTGTAGCTCAGCGGCTAGGGCGCCAGCCATATACACCAACGCTGGCGGGTTTGAATCCAGTCTGGGCCTGCCAAACAACAAGGACATCTACAACCAAAAAACAAAACAGCCAGGCTCTGTGGCGGGCACCTATAGTCCCAGCTACTTGGGAGGCGGAGGCAAGAGAATTGCTTAAGCCCAAGAGTTTGAGATTGCTGTGTGATGCCACAGCACTCTACTGAGGGTGACAAAGTGAGACTGTCTCAAAAAAGAAAAAGAAATAATAGTAAATATTTAAGGCTTTGCAGGTTTGAGAGGCAACGTTGAGGATATCAGTTATGTGGGTCCTGACATGCTAGGACGTCTCTGTCATTAACTACTTGACTCTGCTGTTGTAAGACCAAATGACCATAGTTAATAAGTAAGCAAATGACACAGCTCGGTTTTAATAAAACTTCATTTATAAACAGAAAAATACAAATTTCACAAAATGTTTATATGTCTGAAAATATTATTTTTTATTTTTTTCCCCAAATAGTTAATATGTAAAAACCATCCTTAGCTCCTGGAGACACATAAAACAGGCAGCTGGCTGGATTTGGCCCACAGGATTGGGCCCATTAGGCCACAGTTTGAAAACTCCTAAAAATGTAATGTTCTCAAACTCTAATATGCATGAGGATCCACTAGGGTATTTATTTATTTAGAGACCAAGTCTCACTCTGTCACTCTGTGTAGAGTGTGGTGGCATCATCATAGTTTACAGCAACCTCAAACTCTTGGGTTCAAGCAATCCTCTTGCCTCAGTCTCCCTAACAGCTGGAACTACAGGTGCCTGCCATAATGCCCAGTTAGTTTTTCTATTTTTAGTGGAGACAGGGGTCTCATTCTTGCTTAGGCTGGCCTCCAGCTCTTGAGCTCAAGCAATATGCCATATCAGCCTCCCAGAGTGCTAGTATTATAGGCCTAGTGTATTTATTGAAAATGTAGTTTTTTCCAGGCTTCATCCCCAGAGGGTTAGACTTATCAGCTTAGGGGTGAAGCCCAGGAGATCAGCATTTCTATTAAGCACTCTGTGGAACTTTACTTGCTGCATGGCATGAGCAAAGTTCTTTGGTTAGGACATGGTTTCTCAAAGTATAGTCTGCAGTCACCAGCCTCAGAGTTACTCGGGGTCATTTTGGATGTAATCCGGTGAGAGAGATATGGTAATGATACAGGATTCCACCACTCAGGGCTAGACAGGGAGCCCCCATTCTCCAGGCCCAGGTGAGCTCAGAGGTCAGACCCCCATTTCCAGGCACAAGCAGACGGCCTTCTTCGGGACACACCCTCTGGGCTCTGATAAGATCATGAACAAAGCAGCCTCTGATGGTTTTTTGGCATGGTTCCACCTTGGGTAGGAGCACATACCCTAATTCCTTCTCAGGGACAAAGACTGTAAAGGACAAACTTCCAGCCTGTGACATTCTCTCGACTCAAGACCCCCAGATAAAATAGCCCATGAGGAGACTCCGAGGGAGTTCTTCAGTTCTTTCCCCCTTCCAGAGCTCTGGTGCTTTTTACTCCTTCTGTATTCCTTTCTAACTTCTAATAAAAGTCCTATCTTACCACAGATCTGTGGTCCATGGGTTCATTCTTCAAATCCCTAAGACCAAGGACCTACCGAAGAGCGAAATTCCAGCATCAGTAACCTATGCAGCATTCATAGCTTAAAGCCCTGCATTTCCAGTCCTGGAGGGGAGCAATCGGAGTTGGGTTGCTGTTCCACCGAATCTATCTTGCTGAACTATATGCAAGACAAATACCTAAGTTCCTCTTCTCTCCGCCTGCTACTTAAAAATACATGTCATACAAAACATGCACAGCAAAGACACTGTGTCATGCAGAATGGCCTGCCTTTAAGTTTGCTGTAGAGATAAAAATGAATTAGGAAGTACAATCTTGTATGTACATGTAGCCTGGCGTCCATCTTTGGTTAGAGGTCAGCTATTATGCTTTCTGTTAGGATTTGAAGTTTGACTGAAGAACAGTTCTTGCTTAATTTTAAACAGCAAACCAAATCCCAAAAAGAACTAGTTTGAAAAATAAAATCAGTAAAATTTAGAAATTCAGACGACGGGACGATAATCAAGAGCCCCCTGGGCACCTGTCAGAATGCTGCAGTTTGGAAGCTGCTCATGCATAATCTGAATATTTATCCATTCCACAGTCACTTGTCAGAGATTTATTCTAAACCTCCTGTGTGTGGTGGAATGGATTTGTCCCCTCCTTCTTCTCTTCTACTTGCTGACCCTGTGTTTGACACTGTTTTCAGACTCTCTTCAAAACACGGTGTGGGCGGCGGGGGTGTGAGGAGTAAAAGAATTGGATTTTAAAAGTGTAGTTAATGATAGAATTATTGTAAAAAAGTTAGGAAAGATGTGTTCTGATGCCTGATCTTCGTGGTGTTTTAATCCCAGACACATGAGGAGATCAAAATGAATACAAGCACATTTTAAGGTTAGAGAACACCTTCTCTGATAAATTAGTCCCTTTGTAGATCTCAAAATTGAATTAAAATACAGTGCTCAGTCATAGTTCTGGCTAAACTGTTGCATTTGCATTAAAGGTGCAGGGCTCAGGCATTTCGATGTGGGATTCAGTACCTGGCACAGTTCATGTGGAGTTCAGAATGGTTTTCTCTGCCTGTGTCGTGCTTTATGGGGCAGATTGCTAAATTGTATTTCTCAGGTTATGTTAATGCCCATCTCAGAGACCTGGCAGTGTGATGTTCCTTCTGCACACACACGTTCTTCCCATTAATGCTAATGGGACTCAGAACCAAGCACACAGGGAGATGAACGATCTCCCAAATCTCTTCTGACCTTACCCAGTGTAACAGGATTGTTAACTTCTATGAACACAGTGGCCACATAAAGCTCACATTTCTATTTTTTTCCCCCCACCTCACCTAGACGAATACAATAATCAGAGGACCTCTAGGGGGGAATTAACTGCAATGAGCACCAGCAGTCACCCTGGAAGGAGCTCTGCTTTGCAACAAATCAATGCTGCCTGGTAACCGGCTAGCCCGCACACCATGCCTTGACCTCATACCTCATACCTACACAGCCTGGCCTTCCTCTTTTCATATTCAACCAGGCTCCTCCTGCCTCGGTCTTAATCCTTTCTCTTATCTATTAGGAAATTTCAGTTTTTAAAGTGTTACACGCAGCCAGCAGAGGCAAGATATACTAATTCTGTCCCATATTCCTAAAAATCCTTTCCACAAGGTCTTTAAAACTCTCTTAGAAATTGTCCTCAAATCATGTTTCCCAGCCTCAGTCATTCACAGACCATCTTCACGATTTTTTTGCATATCCTTCTGTAGCAATGCAGACAAGACTTTTCTCTACACTGACTCACTTCTTTAGTTAAGTTTATTTTAAAAGATTGATCATTCCCATTAATGAAAAACTAGTGTTTTCTTGATACTCTGACATAAGCAAGGAATCAAATAAGCAAAATCAAAACCAAAAATGTTAACTGTAAATGGCCTAAAATTCTCTTTTCTACTCTACTTGGGAAGCCACTGTTCATATTTTACTAGAGATAAGAAATAAATTATTTAGTTTGCCAAAAAGGCAGAAATCACTACCTCAGCAATATTTACGTCCACAAAGAAAATGAGGTGGCCCTAACATATATCATCCCTGCTGTATTTGTAAGCTTCGCACCACGACTCCGTATGTAGGTGATGAACAGCGGGGAATGCAGTGTGTTGGGAATGGTTTTGTCTTGGGGCTGGTGCTATCACTGGGGTAAGAACTCTGACGGGAAATAGAAGCTGTTCCCTTCTGCTAACTCTCTTGAGAGCCAAGGAAGCCGATGCTTGTGACAAGGAAACACCGGACGTAACTTGTTCCTACATGTGAAAACACCTCACTTTTAACAACGTAGAGCAGCATGTATGTAGTATATGGCTTCTATGTTCAGCTGTTTCTAATCTTTCACACTCTTAGTCATTTCTGTGTAGTAGGCTCATTCCTCTTGGCTAACTATTCTATTGGTGCGAAAACTTCATAAATGTTCACTTCAATATATGCATAGTCACTTTATTAAAATATACAACAGTAACTAATCAACTACTAATATTTCTTAGGTGCCAGGTACCATGCTAATCACTTACCATGGATTATCACAGTCATCTAAGTAATTCTATGAGCTTGGCACTGTACTATTCCTGCACACACTGATCATTTTTCTAGCTCCAAGGTCATGGACCAAGAAAATGGGAGAAATGAGATTCAAACCCACATCTCTCTGATTCTAATCCCTGCCCTTTAATCATGATTTAAGATCGCTTCCTAATTTTCTCCTATATCTCCGTAAGTTGCAAATAATCTATAACAAGGCACAGAAATGCCACTCACCAGCTCTGAAATCTTGGGATCTCTCCGGGGCCTATCTGATCATTAAATTCCTTTTGCAACTGCGTTAGCCGTATATTCGCACAGATCCCTAGCTGGAATTGTGTTTTACAAGTATTATTTAATTTCTTTTGTCTTTGTCCTGTGAAACACAGTAAACACATAGTCATGTGCTGATGCTATTCTCCGAGGAGTAATTAGTGGACTGAAATAGTTGGAATCAGTCTAAACACAGACTTAGTCCAACATTTGGGCTTCCCATTTACTGTCGGCATAGACAAGTATGTTCATGATAAAGGAGACTTCTCAAAATGGTAGTACATTTCCAACTTCCACTGACCCTAAAATACATAATTAGGTGTTTTTTTTAGCTTTCTTCTTTAAATTAAAATGGAGGTAATTTTTCTTTTCGGATGTTTTTACTTGCCTTAGGCTATCTGATATCACAAAGGGAGCGTCAAATGGGCAAAAAATGGAAATAATATGCTATTGAAGAGGTTTGGGGTATGCTATTGAAGACCAGATGAGGGGGTCTTGGCGGGAGGAATGAGGAGGCTTGACACAAACTCTGTGTTAGGGGACTGAGGCGCTCTGGGAAGAGCCCTCCCGAGTAAACCTCGGGTCTGTATTTATTATCATAAAACGAAAAGAAGTAGACAACAGCTGCTTGTCCGACATTAGCACTGATTAGGGAGGAGAGAGAGAGGTTAGATAGAATGTCTCCACCTTTGTTTTTGCAAAACTGCAGACCTTGAACACAACCTCTGCCTCCAGCATCAAGTGACCTTTGAATGTAGAGAATCTTGACTATAATTATTATTGCCAACCTCACAGATACATTCTCCCTTGGAGACCAGTTTTCTGATCTGCACACACAACTCATACGCCATTCTCGTGCTTCTCTAGGTTTCTCAAGCAGGAAGCAAGTTTTATGCTAAAAGTCAGGGCTCAATTTTCCCCATATGCTTTGACTCATCTGTATCTGTTATGCAGAAATAGGGAGAATGGGGGAAGAAATTCCTAGGGCAGTATAAAGAACCAAGGAGAATTCAGAATCAGGATTCCTGGGTTCAGTTCCCTTTTCTGTTACTAGTGACTTTGAGAAAGTCACCAACTGAGCCTTATCTTCTTCAGTCAGACCACTGCCAAGATCCTTCCAGCTCAAGAAACCTATGACAGGGCAAAATATAAAGTGATAGAAATGCAAATGGAATGTAAATTAAGATCTCATCCTTCACAATTGTTACTTTGCACTTCCAGCCCATGTCATTAACCCAGGGTTGGAATAGCTTCATGTCATGTGCTGTGCTAAGAGCATAGAAGACTTTTCTGTTATAAAGTACCCAGGCTATACAGTATGTGGAAATTTTATTTCCTTAAAACTGACAGGGTTGGTTGGGTGACTAAGGCAAAGCACAGAGGTGATCAAAACCTTTTATTAGCATAATAAGCCATATCTGTATCTCTGAATAACAGGGACACCTCTTTTAAAAATCACCAGTGTCATTGTTTAAACAATGTTTGCTAAAAATAGTACTTGAATCGTGAGTTTTTAATTTCTTAGCACAGTCCTCTCAGACATGAATTTCAAATCTATAGAGAGTTGAAAGAAATTTAATGAAAGGATTAAAGATAACATTACTCACAATACTATAATGGATACAAGGGCTATAATTCTCAAAATTGTATTGGATGATTCTGAAATAAGATAGCTTTTCAATCACATCTGTTACCAACACCTCCCTAAGAATTATAAATCATATCATGTTTGCCATGATGAATTAATTTAGCAACACAGTGATATCTATATGTGTTAATACGAATGATGCTACTTTTATAGGTTCCATTATTGGAAATGAGGACACATATCAACATGTGAGTTCTTTGGGTTAGCCATTACCTTTTACTACCAAGTTTCCAGTACTGCTAGCAGTTCCAAAATGGTTAGTGGCTATGCACGTGTAACTCCCAGCATCTGATTTAGTCACGTTGACAATTCTGAGGTTTCCATCTTCAGAAATGGTAATTCTGAAATCAAAACAAATGAACTCAAAATGGTAAAGTTTATCTTATATGACTCACGGCAAATTATTTCTGTCATTCTGTCATCTTTCAAACTGTAAATTGTGGCTATATCATTTGACAGCCTTATCTTTATTTAGAATGTTTATCCACATACGCATAAACATAATTGGATATGCGACTTGTTTAGTAATTCTGCTACTCTCCTTGTTAAAACGGTCTCAAGATTCAGTTGAAATAACTAGTACAGATATTAGATTGTAACCATTTCTCTCTTTTTTAGAAGCTCTAACCACATTATGCAAAGGAAAGCCTTATTATAGATCACCCTTAGTCTTTAAAGTACTGATGAGGAATAAGAAAAAAATCCCTTAATTAATCAACTTATGTCTTTTCTTTTTTTTTGAGGCAGAGCCTCACTCTGTCACCCTGGATAGAGTGGCGTGGCATCACAGCTCACAGCAACCTTTAATTACTGGGCTCAAGCGAGTCTCTTGCCTCCGCCCCCCAAGTAGCTGGGACTCCAGGCTCTCACCACAACACCCAACCACTTTTTGGTTGTAGCCGTCATTGTTGTTTGCCAGACCTGGGCTGGATTCGAACCCGCCAGCTCAGGTGTACGTGGCTGGAGCCTTAGCCCGTTGAGCCACAGGCACTTAGCCAACTTACGTCTTTTCATTGCAAGTATTTTTTTTTCCTAAACAAGATTACATTAAATGAGGTATTATTAAGCATATTTATTTCTGAAATATGTCAGCCAATACATTTTTAATGAGATGCAAGAATTGAACTTAAAAAAATTAAAATATTCTACCACTTGGTGTGACTTTGGCAGAAAAGCAGATGCGGACAGAATATACCACGCCCCACAATTAGAAACAAACATCTACTTTTTGCAGGGAAGAAAATGCTTCTCTTGGCAGACACAAAATCTAGAACAGGAGGGATTTCAGAGAACCTTGTTTTCAACATGATTAGCAGAAGAGGAAGATGAAAATACAAGATCAATACAAGATAGACAGCCTGTCTTAGAGGCCAGTCTAAGAAATAAAAAAATGTACTTAGCTCATTCAAGGAAAATGTCCTTTAAGTTTCTCCTGTATGTTTCAGATCTGCCCACCTCTTTCCATCTTTTCTGTTCTCTCTTTTCTGCTCTCTCTTTCTCTCTTGGTCCATCTCACCAGCCTCCTATTTAGTCTACCTATTTCTACTCTTACCTTCAGCAGGCTATCTTTTTAAATTTTAAATCAGATTACATCATTCCTCTGGTTTATATATTCTGAGTACATGCCTGTCTAGAGGTTACAGGTTCTAACACAGCTAGCTTTAAAAAAACAACCCCTCTAGTGCCTACTGTTTTTATTCTAATCTTGCTACCCTTCAATTAACTCTAGTCACCCTGACCTGCAAGTTCCTAGAGTACATAGAACTCCTTCCTACATCAGGGAGTTCCCACTTGCTCTTCTGTCTGCCTTGAATTCATTCCCTTGCTTCTGGACATAGTTGCTACTTTATTAACCTCAGACCCTCAACAGAGGTGGTTGTTTCTTACAGACCTTCCCTGACTCACTTTCTAATGTGGATCTCCCTCTCAGTCTCTTTTCCTGTAGCTACTTTATTTCTTCCCCGTAGATGCGGCTGGGAGTTTTATTTACTTGTTGTTTTATCACAAGGAATGGAATGTTAGCACCTCTGAGGGCTGTGACAGTGTTTGTCTTACGACTGAACCTCTTGGATCTATCACACAGGATAACGTCTGGCGGCACCCCATAAATATTTGTTAAGTGGCTAGTGAATAAGAGTATCCTATGGGGAAAACTGATAATGTGTTGTAAGAAGTCAGAAGGGCTGAACCACTGGGCATCAGTGAGGGACCATGTAACAGAGTCTTTTAAAAAATACAGGAGCTGACCACTCAAGGGACTTAACAAACTGATCAACGTAGGGAGGTGGTCACCGTAAGGAACTTAGGCCTACAGTCCTGACACACACATGTGATGCCTGTCTGGTCTATGAAAATCAGGTCAACTTAAAGAGGTGATCAATATAGGGAGGTTCTGCTATACTTGAAACAAAGGGATTAGGATGAGCAAAACTTCATTTTAATAGAACTTTTAACAAAGCATTTTATATTTATTTATTATTATTATTATTTTGAGACAGAGCCTCAAGCTGTCACCCTGGATAGAGTGCTGTGGCATCCCAGCTCACAGCAACCTCCAATTCCTGGGCTAGAGCGAGTCTTTTGCCTCTTCCTCCCAAGTAGCTGGGACTACAGGCACCCGCCACAATGCCCGGCCATTTTTTGGTTGTAGCCGTCATTGTTGTTTTGCAGGCCCTCACTGGATTTGAACCCACCAGCTCAGGTGTACGTGGCTGGCGCCTTAGCCCGTTGAGCCACAGGTGCTGAGCCTATTTATTTATTTTTTGAGACAGAGTCTCACTTTGCCACCCTTGGTAGAGTGCTGTGGCATCACAGCTCACAGCAACCTCAAACTCTTGGGCTCAAGCAATTCTCTTGCCTCAGCCTCCCAAGTAGCTGGGACCACAGGCACCCGCCATGATGCCCAGACATTTTTTTTGTTGCAGTTGTCATTGTTGTTTCAGCTGGCCTGGGCTGGGTTCAAACTCAGCAGCCTCGGTGTATGTGGCCCGTGCCCTACCCACTGAGTACAGGCACCGCCTGATGAAGCATTTTAAGAGAGAGTTAACAATGCCTGTCTTCCAGGTTGATGATAAGAATTAGGGAAGAGAGGGTCAGCAAGACTCTTAGCACGTTTCCTGCTATATTTTAGGGAGTGGTTCTCTTCCATTTTTAAAACTGTTCTTTTCTCAACTGTAGTAATTAAATCAGTCTTTCTCTTTTTTGTACTTTGACTATCATTTCTGACAATCTGAAGTCAATACACAAATTAAGTGAGCCATATAAATCAACGTACAAGGTACAGGCACCTTGTACACCTGAGGTTGGGCGGTTTGTCCCTGCTGGTGGTGGCAGTGTTGCATTCGGGAGGAGGCCTGAAGTCAAGGGTGGTGGCTGCTTGGCTGGGGGGAGCTGTACTCCCATCCATGCTCGCATTCTGAGCTGGGGATGGTGGCCAGTGCAATAGTTGGACTGACCATTACTGCTGGAAGATTTGCCACTTACTAGGTTTTGAAAGCCACGAAGCATGTGGAGCCTCAAGTAAAATAAGTTTTACAAAGTCACCAAAATCTGCCTTCAGTGCTGACTATTACAGAGGTGGGTCTGAACCCAAAAGACAAATTGAGAAGTAGAATTAATATTATGCTAGATATTAATCCTACTGCCAATAAAGGAAAAAGAAGCAAGGCTCATTGACAAATTATGCTCTTAAATCACCCAAATGAAGGAAACAAAGGAAGGCGTTCTTATGTAGCAGCCAAAATCAACAAAGCCAAACATTTAAAAAAGCTCAAGCTAAAAGAAGAAGTGTATGTGATGAATTTCAAGTTCATATTAGACTTATGTGTGAGTACCAGCTTTTTATAATAAATTACCTTAAACTGCATTTAAAAAAATGATTTAGCATAAGCTAAGTCAAAGCCTTAGTTTAAAAAACAAATACACAGACAGGAGGCCTTTTGTTCATTCACACCACAGATACACACATAAGACTTGCTCAATAAAGACCATCTGATACCTCCTTTGCCACAGAGCAGATGTACTGACAAAAATAGAGTGGTGAACAAATCTTAATTACTTCAATAATAACAAAAATAGCTTTATAAGAGTTAGTCATATTCCTATTTATAAAATAATTTGCTAGAAATTGTGGCATATGAGGACTCAATAAGTAAGGTAACATTTGTGTTTTGGATAGGGACTCATCTTCCATGAGGTTACATTGGCCTGGGGTTTATTAAATACCCACAGGAATAAAGATGACTCTTCCAAAGGAACCACAAAGGCTTTGCCTTTTAAAATTTAAATTATTAATAATTTATTCCATTTTAAATGCTATAAGCATAATTCTCCAAACCTAAAGCTATTGCTTGCATCAAACTATAAAATGCCAAAGAATATGAATAAGGAAACAAATCCATCAGATGATTTGGATTTGAATGAAAGAGTCTCACTCTGTCGTCCTATGTAGAGTGTCGTGGTGATGTCATAGCTCACTGCAACTTCAAACTCTTGGGCTCAAGTGATCATCTTGCCTCAGCCTCTTGAATGGCTGGGACTATAGGCACCCGCCACAATGCCCATTTAGTTTTTCTATTTCTAGTACAGATAGGGGATTGCTTTTGCACAGGCTGGTCTTGAATCCCTGAGCTCAAGCAATCTACTCAGCTCAGTCTCTGAAAGTGCTAGGATTGCAGGTGTGAGCCCCTGCAGTCGGCTACATGATGTATATCTTCTAAATGAGATAAGATTTAGGGAAAGTTCTGTTAACTGTAAAGTGCTCTACAAGTATTTCTCCTACCATCATTTCCTACTTTCTGCATCTCCTTGCACAAACCCAGCTGGCTTTTCACAATCCTATACAAGACTCTCTTTGCCTTGTCCTCAAGGCTTCCCTACCCACTTTCCTACTGGCCTTGTGAACTGTTAAAATAATGTCACAAACTACTGTACTATTTATTTTCAAGATTTCAATGCCTGACATTGATTTACTGTCCATTATTATTTGCAGAGAGGTAAGCAAAAGAGGTAGGACTCTAAATGCTAGAATTCCATATGGGAGGTCAGTGAGGAAAATCATTTATAGAGGGGGTAGCTTTCAGTGATCTTCATTAAATCACATCATGTTGCTGTGACCACTTATTCTTCACAGGTCTTCTCCAACAGTGAGGGAAACATGAAGTTTGAGTAACTTTGCTTTTGTGAAACTCAACTACTTTCTTATACAATAAGTATAGGGTAGTGACTAAAAACATCAAGTCTGGAACTAAACTGTCTAGGCTAAAATCATGGTCCTGCTACTTATGGGTTGTGTGACTTTGGGTAAGTTAACATTTCTGTACCTAATTTCCTCATTTGAGATAATGGAATATGGAAGTAACCATGTCTCATAGTGTTGTTGTAAAAATGTGCTTAGAACAATGCCTGGCACATAAAACGCATCACTTAAGTACATTAGCCACATGTTCTATTAAGTGAAGCTCTGTGCCCTCCTCAACCCATCACTTCAAGCATTTATAAAGGACTCTATTAAGTCTAAATACCTGCTCAGTAGTGCTGCCACTTTGAATCCAACTTTGTTATTATGCTTAATGAAGCATATGGGTGACACCAAAGTAGACATGGAAGGTGGATGCTATATTGAACTCATTCATTCATAGATATTTACTAAACACCTCATATATATTAGGCCTTGTGCTAGGATATAATGATGTGAAAATTATAGTTTCTGTTCTCAAGAAGCTCATAATAATTTAAGACGTTAGATAGTGATATATCTAGAAATATTGCCAATGCATGATATGCCATAATGCACACATTCACGTAAGGGCATTATAGGAGGAGCATTACTTTTTCCAAAGGGAAAGCTATTTCACGTACTGTCTAGCTATGAAGATGGGCAGGGACCCAGACCTGGTCAGTCAGGAGATCCTATTCTTTAAAAAAAATTTTTTTTATTGAATCATAACTGTGTACATTCAATCATGGGGTACAGTGTGTGGGGCTTCACACACAATCCGAGATATTTTCATCAACCTAATTGACATAACATTCATGAGATTTTCTCATTTACAATGTGAAAATATTTTTGATCTGCATTTAGAAGTTTTCTCCTGACCCTTCAAATATGGACCACAAGTGTGATCTCACCCTTTATCTATTCTTTTGTCCATTGTGTTTGGTTTAGGGATAAGCATGCCACCCAAACCAGGAGCTCTACAAGGAAAAAAATCTTTTTCTGCTGGGGTTGTTAAATTTGG
>CAUYON010033666.1:0-42085 GCA_963573935.1 Arctocebus calabarensis
CTGGAAGAAGTAATCAGCGTGGAATAACATCCATCTGTTACATGTTGGATCTAAAAGCACTATGCCCATTTCTGATAACTGACTCCAACTGGTAAAATAGTGCTGGTCAATCAGTGATTCATTAGAATTCCTGAAATACAATACAGAGAAAGTATTAAATTACTTTAGATTATAATTAAGTAAAAAGCTTCTGAAAAACAATCTTATTGCCGAGTTTGCCATGTTCCTATGATTTGATACACTACATATTTACTGAATACCCTTTACAATGCAAAATCCATTGAAAACTACAAGATTAATGAGGTAGGCCGTACCTTTAAGAAACTGGCAATCTAATAGAAAGAGGTAAGAATACAAATTAACATAGCACAAAACTTTATAAGATCTAAAAAGTTGTACTCTACTCAGGGCAATAGGGGGAGACTCTTGTCTCACCAAAAAAAAAAAAAAAAAAAAAAACCACTAAAAAGTGGGAGAAATCACAGCAATAAACTTTTTAGTACTATTCTAAGAAATTTACAAATATTAATTAATTTACCACATATAACAGTCTTATGAGATAAATTCTTAACCCCACTTTATACAAAGGGATACTGAGGCACAGAAACATCCATAAGCAGCTTTGTGATCTTGGAAATGTGACAAAACCAAGATTCCAAATCAGATAGTTGTACCCAACAGCCTATGTTCCTAAGGACTACACTAAAACTTCTCTACCAGTTTCTGTCAACCAACTGCTAGACAGCTTTAGATAACAGAAAGGATTTCAAAGGTGATAACAGAAAAGAGAAATGTTTGGCAAAAGAACTAAATGAGCAAAATCAAATATGTATTATAAAAAAGCAAATAATTCGGGGAAAAAGGCATTAAGAATCTGTACTTTAATGAGCATTCTAGGTAATTACGATGCAAGTAGATCTGGAGACCACCTTTATAAAGCAGTGACAAACAACAATTTTCAATGATGTCTATATTCCTTAGAGACTGGAAAAGTATAACAGATCAATGGTGCAGTGTTCTTAAAAGTAGAAGTGGCCAAAGGGATCTGCAAATGCTGAAAAGATTAATAAAATCTTTGTGGAAGGAATCAGTTTGTCCTCCCTAAACATTTTGAAATTTAAAATTAATAATTCTTATTTTGCAACTCTATTGTTAATTCTATATAACTAACTGATCATTACTTGGTACCAGGTCTTAAGATTTAGAACAAAATTAACACGTGACCTGATTAGCTTAAGAGATTTTTAAAAGCTATTAAAGTTTTGTCAAACCACCAAAAGAACGTGATAGTCTAAGTATCAAGTGTTGTGCTAAGAATTTCTTTTTATAGGAAGCAAGTCCCGCCCTATATACAAGCCTGCAGTTTAAGCAGACAGTCAAAAACACTCACTTAACAACTAAGTAACTGATAAGATAAGACAGTATTAAATCCTTAGATGAGTGATATAAGCTATTGCACTTTTCAGAAAATCGTCATAAGGGAGAATGGTCGAGAGAAGGAAGTACATAAACTTTTTTGATAAACCCTTGATTATGGATAGAGTTCAAGCAAGTAGAAGAGAAGTGGCAAAACATTACAGATTAGTATCATGAAGAAAAATTTTGGCCTAGAATAAGGAATGGGCTTAGTTTGCACAGAAGAGTGAGAACACAGGACTTTGCTGAATCAAAGAGTCAAGTGTAGTACAGGTGGAACTGGATAGAGGATGGATGGATAGAGGATGCACAGTATAAACTTTATTATTATATAAAGATTCTACAATTAAATAATAAACTTTGAAACTGCACAGTATAAACTTTTATTGGTATATAAGATTATACAATTAAATAAATATGCCATTATTTGCTAGCGCACCAGGAACACTCTCCCCACTACTTACTATCCCTTTAAAAAAAGAGAAATTATTTTCAGCTACAATGGAGAGACTAAATTTCAAAGGTATTCATTGAAAAAGTAATGGTGATGGGCCAATATGAAAGCATGTTTACTAATGGCAGACAACAGTGAATAACAGAAAATATGCACAGTCAGAAGGATACAAGCACTGCTTGTCAATTTGTATTTAAGAAATATTATACCAAGTTACTGAGAATCAAATTTCTACTTAGCAAGATATGTATATATCCAATTTAGAAGGATACCTTTTAGTAAAGATCAAATGAGATACACAGGTATTCAAAACACAGATATTAAGCATAGAGATAGAAAAAGTTTATCCCATTAAAAAGTAAAAAAACTGGGAAAGAAAAGAAGAAAAGCAGGAAAACTTTAAAGTTTCAGTTTACTTAAAATGAGGTTTCTAATTAGATTTTAGAATATTTAAAATTTAATTTTAAATAATATTTTAAGTTAGATTTTAAACATTTTGAGTTAAAAATATTTTAACACAAAATTGACATTTTTGATGTTGCAGTTTGGCTGGAGCCGGGTTCAAATCCACCACCCTCGGTATATGGGGCCGGCACCCTACTCACTGAGCCACAGGTGCCGCCTCAAAATTGACATTTTTAAAAAGAGAATTCCTTGATTTTCTATTCCCCTTTCTAAATTTTTCCTAATGATCAAAACAAACCAACAACAAAAAAATCCTACAACCTGAGATATTTACTTTAAATTCCCAGGCTCCATTCCAAACTATTGAATCAGAATGTTTATAGAGAAGGGGGGGGGGGTGTAGGAGACTTAAAACAAACAAACAAACAAACAAAAAACCTCAGCAAAAGCATATCAAGTTTGGGAAATATTTCAGCTGATCAAATGTTAAGATCTGAACAATAGTGTATTTAGTATTACAGTTTTCAAATATAATTATAAAATAACTAAGGTAAAGAGTATGTCGGGAAAGGAATTGTACTAATGAAAAAACAAGTTACTAATAATTTAAAGTTCCTGTTCAAGTCTAAAGGGACTTCCCGTAACTAGATGCCATCCACTGTATTTGAATTTATTAAAATTCAAATTTTTTTTTATTTTATTTTATTATTATTTTTTTTGAGACAGAGCCTCAAGCTGTCACCCTAGGTAGAGTGCTGTAGCATCACAACTCACAGCAACCTCCAGCTCCTGGGCTCAAGTGATTCTTCTACCTCTGCCCAAGTAGCTGGGACTATAGGCACCCGCCACAAAGCCTGGCTATTTTTTGGTTGCAGCCGTCATTGTTGTTTGGTGGCCTGGGCTGGATTCGAATCCACCAGCTCAGGTGTATGTGTCTGGCGCCTTAGCTGCTTAAGCCACAGGCACCAAGCCTCAAATTTATTTATTAAATAAATTCAAATACAGTGGATGACATCTAAATATGGGAAGTCCCTTTAGACTTGAACAGCTACTGATATTCGATTGTTTACTGCTTTACTGTTTGATGGTTTACTGTTAATGATAGATTTGAACTAAGTAACCCATTAACTCATCCTGCAGCCCTTGTATCTAGCTGGTATACAGTTCAGGCATAGTTTATAAAAATATTAACTCATCAAAAAATAGAATTTCCAATCTTGTCATTATCACCATACTTTACTTAAATAACTAACCAGCCAGCCACCCTTGACTATTAACTATTTTTCAAACCTAGTAAAACTATCTCTTGGCCAACGAAATTAATAGGTGACCTGACACCATCAAATCAAGTTCTAGATCTAGTCCATACTCCAATCATATGACACTGACAAACTTTTTTGTTGTTGTTGTTTTGTTTTGTTTTTGGCCGGGGCTGGGTATGACCCACCACCTCTGGCATATGGGGCCAGTGCCCCACTCCTTTGAGCCACAGGTGATGCCCTAACAAACTTTTTGATAAGAAAACATGTTTAGGGCAATTTTTCATGTTTCTCAGAAATAAGTCATTTATATTCAATAATTTTTTAAGTTATTTTACTGTTTTAGGTTCAAATCATTCCCTTGAGGAACTGTATTTTTATGAAAACTGGACACAAACAGTAAAAAACTTTTTCCTTGCTCACATTACATTTAGCTATTTCAAAAATAAATTTCCTATGCTATGGAGGAAAGAGGGCTAGAGGGAAGAGGGCTAGATGGAAGAAAGGGAAAAAGAATTAGTCCATTAAAATCTATTCTTCTAGTAGACTATAATAATCACAATCACAGGCAATAATATTTACTTCAAAACGTATTCATAGGCTACATACACTAAATATATTCCTTAGTCTTCACTTAAATTAAGATGTGAAAACTTCAGAATATTAGATCTTAAAAACGGACAGGACTGCTGGTGCCAAACAAGGTGGAATAAGCCCATTATACAGAGTGGACATAAAGTTCATGAGCAATTTACTATATTAAACCATTTTAAATTGCACATAACCTTTATGTCCACCCTGTATTCTGTTCCTCCCACTAATTACAACCTAAAACCCTGGACAAAATTCAAAAAACAACTAACAAAAGACATGAAAAGCAGAGAAAAGAAGGTTTACTGCCTAGAGACCTTGATATTAAAAAAATGAAACGGTAGTAAGTTCCCTAGGGTTTTCTGTTTGTTTGTTTGTTTTTATCTCTTGTATATCCCAGCTTGGGGAATAGAGAAACCCACTATCAAAAAACACCAATAAGCACCAACAAATACAAGCTCCAAATCTCTTAGTCTAGAGGCTGGCACTGCAGGATGGCACCCTTTTGACTACACCCTCCTTACTCTTCTTGAACACCACAAAAGAAGTCACCCTCTTCCACCTTCCCATTGTCACTGAGGCCAAAAGGCTGAGTGTAAAGCCCACCACCCCAGCTTTGCATGAACTTGAACAGACATAGCACACATGTCCCTTCACATAAGCACTAGATGATGACACTGATGAACATTTCAATCCTGCACTTAGCAAATGTCAGCTAAGAAGTGGTACCCCTCTCTCTTCCCCCTATTGCAAAAGCTATACTATGCAGAAGAGAGAGCCATGCTGATCATTCCTAAGCAAACGTTAGCAAACGGTGACATAGCTACCATCTCCCAACTAAAGGGAAAAGATGAGGTTTATAGAAAGGATGGAGCTGGAAAAAGGAATTCTTTCAATCTGATTCTTTCAAGCTCATACATGAAAGCAACAAGAATCAAAACAACAAATGCTTTGAGAATTATAGTATGGAATGCCACTCATATTTCAGATTGCCTTTAGGGTAACACATAAGCAGAACACACCAGAATACCACTGAAAAGGTTTTGAAAGCTAAATGGGAACCAAAGACCACAAAAAATGGGTTAGAACATGTGTTCTAAACCAAACAGGTTGACTGCCTGCTAAAATAGAATATTTAAATAGAAATCAGAGTTTCATAAGAGTCCCAAAATGTCCATGATACAATCTGAAATTACTCATCATACTAAGAACTAAAAAAATGCCACCTCTAATGAGAAAAGACAATTAACAAACACCAATACTGAGATGACAAAGATGTTGGAATTATCTGGCAAGGATTTTAAAGCAGTTCTCAAAAAACAAAACAATAAAACCCACACAAAACCAGAGCTTCAACAAATAATTACATACACTCTTGAAACAAATGGGTAAGTAGAAAGTCTTAGCAAAGAAATAATAAAGAGAACTGAAAATTTTAGAAAAAAAATATAATAAATTCAAATTTAAAAACTCTCTGGATGTGCTCAGTAGAAGAATGAAGATCACAGAAGATTCAGTGAACCTGAAGAAAAA
The DNA here is from genome assembly GCA_963573935.1 of Arctocebus calabarensis. Taxonomy (NCBI): domain Eukaryota; kingdom Metazoa; phylum Chordata; class Mammalia; order Primates; family Lorisidae; genus Arctocebus; species Arctocebus calabarensis. The sequence goes on from CAUYON010033666.1 coordinate 5,659, forward strand.
CCAGTAGAAATTATCTACTCTGAACAATAAAAAGGAAATAGATTTTTAGAACTCAACAGACCGTCAGGGAGGTGAGGAACGAAACATCCAACATTCATTTCTTAAGGAGTCCTAAAATGAGAAAAGAAAGAAATGTGGGGCTGAAAAATTACTTCAAGAAAAAATGGCTTAAAACTTCTAAGTATGAAAAAAAAAACCTCTAAGTCTGATAAAAAGTATAAACTTATAGAGACAAAAAGCTGAGCAAATCCTAACCATGAAAAACTCAAAGAATCCATGCCCAGATATATGATAATCAAATTTTTAAAAACTAAAAATAAAGAAAGAAAATCTTAAAAGCAGTCAGAGAACAACATAAATCTATAGAACAATGATTTGTATGGCAGTGACTTTCTCATTAGAAATCATACAGGCCAGAAGAAAGCGAAAAACATTTTTCAAGTGTTTAAAAGAAAAAAACTGTCAACCAAGAATTATTTTATCCAGCACAAACATCCTTCAGAAATGATGAAATAAAGACATTCTCAGATGAAGGAAAACAAAGAAAATTTTATGCCAGTATATCTGCTCCAAAACAATTATCAGTGGAAGTTCTGCAGACAGAAAAGCAAATACTGAAACTGAGAGCACCAGGAATAAAGAAGGTGCAACAAAAAGGACAAGTCTATGGATAAAAACAATTGGCACTTCTTTTCTTATGCAGTTTTGTAAATTATAACTCTAAGATGGTTACCAATGTAACAATCCTGACAACCCTATCATAAAGAAGTAAAAAGACCTAAATGATGCTAAGATAATTACAAGTGGTAAAAGTGGATACTCATAAAGTATAATGACTCAAGAACATATTGTAATTCTTAGATAAATTAGAAAGGAAAACAACTATGGAAAGAAATACTTTAAAACAGTACAGATGATATAAAATTTTTTTAAATGCTGAAGTAACCCAGAGTAAGGCAGACAGAAGAAAGCAGAAACTAGAAATAAGGCAATAAAACAAAAAATAATAAACTGGCACACTTAAATCCAAATATAGCAATAACTACATTAAATGTAAATGGTCCTAATACATTAATTGAAAAATAGAAATTGCCAGAATAAGTTGTAAAAAATGCTGACTCAATTATATATGGTCTATCAAAAACTCAATACAATAAATAACAAAGAGATTAAAAGTTGAAGGGTCTCGGCACCTGTAGCTCAGCTGCCAGGGTGCCAGCCACATACACCAGAGCTGGTGGCTTTGAATCCAACCCAGGCCTGCCAAACAACAATGACAACTATAACCAAAAAAAAAAAAAAAAAATAGCTGGGCATTGTGGCAGGCACCTGTAGTCCCAGCTACTTGGGAGGCTGAGGCAAGAGAATCGCTTAAGCCCAAGATTTTTGAGATTGCTGTGAGCTATGATGCCACAGCACTCTACCCAGGGTGACAGCTTGAGATTCTGTCTCAAAAAAAAAAAAAAAAGTAGAAGGATTTAAAAAAAGGTATACCATGTACATTCAAATCAAAAGTTATATTAATAGATAGATATATTAATAACAAAGAAGAATCAGAGCAAAAAAATAACAATAATAATCAAGGACAAAAAGGGAGCTAAAAAAAAAAACTATCTTCATCTTTCTCAAAAAACCAACTCTTAAGTTCATTGATCTATTCAACTGTTTTCTAATTGCTATTTCATTTATTTCCATTCTGACCTTTGTTATTTCCTCCCTTCTCCTAATTTTAGTCTGAGTGAGACCAGAAAGGACAATCCAACAAAGATTCAGCTCTATGTGGGGTATCACAGCCCAAATAGGAAGAAGTAGGCATTGACACAGGTTGACAAGCCAGAAGAGGTGTCAGAGACCAAGTGGGACAGGATAGATGGTCCACACAGGAGGTTTACTCAACAAGGAATACCAGAACCTGACTGGGGTGAAACAAATAAACATAGATAGTGATAGATTAGGGTGGTATACTGGCATCTAAGACAAGTGGGGAAGATATCTACAATAAGGTCTTGGTGGTTAACGGGGTGATTAAGCAGCATGTCATGGACAGTTAAGAGTTCAGTCAGGGTATAAATACAGTATCCATGCAAGGGGTGAGCCTAGCATGGTTAGGTATGAGTCTGAGAGGGGTGAGTGAGATTTGGATGGTATGGCGCCAAACATGAAGGCCTAGCAATGTGGTACATCAAAGCCCAATTGGAGATGATATCAAAAAATAGCACAATAAAGGCCAGGCATGGTGACTCATGCCTATATTTCCTAGAACTCTGGTAGGCTGAGGAAGGTGTACTGTCTGAGCTCAGAAGTTCAAGACCAGCCTGAGCAAGAGAGAGACCCCATCTCTAAAAAACAGCAGGTGTTCTGGTGAGCACCTGTAATCCCAGCTATTTGGGAAGTTGAGGCAAGAGGATTACTTGAAGCTAAGAGTTTGAGGTTGCTGTGAGCTATGATGCCATGGCACTCTCCCTAGGGCAACTCTACCCAGGACTCTGTCTCAGAAAGCACAAGCACAATACCTGTAAAATGCTCTCCTTCATTAAAACAATAAGAAAAATGACAAGGGCAGCACCTGTGGCTCATCAAGTAGGGTGCCAGACCCATATACCGAAGGTGGCAGGTTCAAGCCCAGACTTGGCCAAACTGCAAAACAGAAAAATAGCTGGGCGTTGTGGTGGGCGTCTGTAGTCCCAGTTACTCGGGAGGCTGAGACAAAAGAATCGCCTAAACCCAGGAGTTGGAGATTGCTGTGAGCTGTGTAACGTCACAGCACTCTACTGAGGACAATAAAGTGAGACTCTGTCTCGGGGGGGGGGGGGGGGAGACAAAAAAAGAAACAACTGACTAGGAAAAAGATTTGATGTACTGATAGGTGGAGAAGGTATGCTAAGATAACTGGTAGAAAGATTATGGGTTTCCAGGAAGAAATGGAGAATAAACTATTGGGTTGTGTGACATTCCCTGACTAGAGTACTTAACTGCCTCGTTTAGATATGAAAATAAGTTCTCCATTTAACAAACATGTGTTACTTATTACTATTTAATGTAATGAGATTTATTTTTATTCCCCCAGTTCAAGATTTCAGGACAAGTCATTCATACATTATGGATCACACCCTAGAGTTGAGGACACTGAGAATCACAGTTCATGACAGTCTATCTTCACACAGTAGAAATTGTAAGTGAAAACTTAAAAAAAAAACAAGTTCCAGTAAAACAGTTCAGCTTTTTTAAATATGTTCAATGAGCTAAAGGAAAACAGAACTAAAGGAAAGTATAAGAACAATGTCTTACCAAATAAAGAATGTCAATAAAGAGAAGTTACCTTTTAAAAAAATTAAGTAACAATTGAAATTTAAAAAAATTTACTGGAAGGGCTCAACAGCATATATGAGCAAGAAGATGAAAGAAACTGCAAACCTGAAGAAGGGACATCTGAGGAACAAAAATAAAAGACAGAAAAAAATTAAAAGAAAATTAAAAAGAATTCTCTCATATTCCTCAGAGATCTGTGGAATACCATCAAGTGAATACAGGTTCATATCAGGGGTATTCCAGAAAGCTAAGAGAAAGTGGCAGAAAGAATATTTAAGGAAATAATGCCTGAAAACTTCCCACTCTAAAGAAAAGCATTAATTTACATATTCAAGAATCTCAATACACTGCAAATAGGATAAAGTCAAAGATATACACATAAATGCACGTGACTACCAAACTGTTATTAGACAAAAAGAAAAAAAACCTTCATCTCAGAAAACTGAGAATGAAAAAACTGAAAACGAAATCTGCAAGAGATAGACTCATCATATACGAGATGTACTCAATAACAACATATGATTTCTTATCAGGAAATATAGAAGCCAAAAGGCAGGGGGAGGACATATTCAAAGTCCTCAAAGAAAAAACAAGTATCAGATGAGAATTCTATATCCATCAAAACTATCCTTTTAAAAATGAAGTAGAAAGGAAAACATTTCTAGATAAACAAAAACTAAAAGAATTTATTGCTAGCAGACTTGCCCTGTAAGAAATACTACAGCAAGTATTACCAATTAAGATAGAAGGACACTAGAAAGTAATTCAAATAAACACGAAGAAATAAAGAGCACAGGTAAAGGTAACTACGAATGTAAATATAAAAAGCAATACAAATGTATTTTTGCACGTAGCTTTTTGTCTATCTGATTTCAAAAAGCTATACAAGGTAAAAATTACAAATTTGTGTTGATGTGCACACAATGTATAAAAATATTTTTATACTACTGAAATTAAATCGACTTTAATCCAAACTGTTAATAGATTTTATGATTTATTGTACTAACTATAGCGTAACCACTAAAAAATGACAAGGAAATTAAAATAATACACTAGAAAATCGCTAGTTAACACAGCAGAAGACAATAATGGAGGAACAGCACAAAAAAAGATATGACTCAGGAAATAAATAGCAAATTGGGAAGTGTGAATGTTACCTTCTTAGTAATTACATTACATGTAAATAGACGAAACATTCAGATTAAAAGCCAAAGGCTGGTAGAATATATTTTTTAAAAAATGATTCAACTATATCCTGTCTTCACGAGATATACTTTGGATTTAAAAACATAAACAGGCTGAGAGTAAAAAGATAAAAAATACACACCATGCCAACAGTAGCCAAAAAAGAGCTGGAATGATTATACTATCAGACATAACAGTCAAACCGTTACTAGAGACAAAAGACATTTTATAATGATAAAGAGGTCAATCTACCAAGAAGTTATAACAATTACAAACAGGTATGTACGTCACAAGAGAGCACCAAAATACATGAAGTAAAACCTGACAGAAATGAAGAAAGAAACAGACAATTCAATGATTAATAGTTAAGAACTTCAATACTCCACACTGAATGCATAGAAAAACTAAATAGAAGATGAGCATGCAAACAGAAACAACATTATAAGCCAAATACACGTATACCAGTACTCTACCTAACAAAAGAATACAAACCCTTCTCAAGTGAAGATGGAACATTCTCTAGGATAAACCATATGTTAGGGCCACAAAACAAGTCTCAAATAAAAAACAACTGAAATTGGCTCATCATCTGTGTAGCACAGTGGTTACGGTGTCAGTCACATACACAAAGGCTGTAGGGTTCGAATCCGGCCTGCGCCAGCTAACCAATAATGACGACTGCAATAAAAAACAGTCAGGCGTTGTGGCAGTTGCCTGTAGTCCCAGCTACTTGGGAGACTGAGGCAGGAGAACTGCTTACACCCAAGATTTTGAGGTTGCTGTGAGCTGTGACACCACTACACTCTACCAAGGACAACACAGTGAAACTCTGTCTCAGAAAAAAAAAACTGAAATCATTGAAATTATGTCCTTCAACCACAATGTAACAAATCAGAAATAAACCACAGAAATCTGATAAGTTCTCAAATACATAAGAATTAAAAACCACATTCCTAAATAATCAATGGACCAGTCATGAAACCACAAGGGAAATTAGAAATCCATGCAGATAAAGAGGGAGTCCATGTAAGAGGGTGAACACTTCCCTAGCAAAGGAAGTCAAAGCCTGAGTAGACTCAGAAGGTATTACTACAGAAAGGTGGCTTAGTATGGATTGTCGAACCTGGAACCAGTTCAGGAGAATGTATAGCTTTTCAGTCTCGGGTATTTGGCAGGCATTTTCTTGAAAATGAAGGAAATTAATATGTCACTTCAAAGAAAACTGAGAACACTTGTTGCCAGTGATAAAAAGCCTTTTCTGATGAGATCAGTGACATTATTGTCTCTTTTAAATATTGTATAATAAAATGTGTCAATATCTAGAAAATATGCATAAATCAATAAACCAATATTTTCTAGTCGACCAATGTACGATAATTCAAAATTGTGCAAAGAGGAAAGATCCCTTCAAGTACAAGACAAACTAATAAGCTGCGTTTAACAGAGAATTAAAAATGACTTTGGATGGCACTAAAGACTTGGCTATCCATAGGCCAAAAAAAGAAACAAAAAGAAAGAGAAAAAGAACCTCAACCTAAATGTCACATTATATACAAAATTCAACTAATTTAAAAATTAAACCACAGTTAATTTAAAATAATAGATTTAAATGTAAAGTGTAAACCTATAACATTCTTAGAAGAAATATACAAGAAAGTCTTCAGGACCTAGAACTAGGTGAGAATTAATAGGAATGATACCAAAAACACAGTCTATAAAAGAAAAAATTGACATAATTTTGATACTGCATTCCATTTTGAAATGAAAAAAATTTTACACTGCGAATATCTTGTTACAAAGATAAAAAACAAGATACAAATGGGGATAAAATATTTGTAAACCACATATTTGACTAATGTCTCATATTTAAAAACATAAAGAACACTCAAAACTTAACATTAATGAACAATCCGAATCAAATACAGACAAAAGATTCAAGCAGACATTTCACCAAAGAGGAGATACAGATGGCAAATAAACTCAATTAAGATGTTCGACATCATTAGCTATTAAGGAACCACAAATTATCATCATGATGAAATATCATTACATACATATCAGAACTTGATCAAAACAAAAAAGAGAAAGCAAGAAAAGGGGATACAGAAATAATTTAAATTTCACTATTCTGTCTTTTCATTCAAGTATGTGGTCAATCTACAGAAAGAATATGGAAATTTTTTTTCAGGACACTCAATCATTCTCAAAAATGTATTTGCCAGTTATCCAAGTGGCAAGGTTGAGTGAATGGTGATGGTTCCTCAATTTGTTCAAGGAAAACTATGAACTGAAGATAACAGAAAAACATTAAATAACTAAAAAGAAAAACTGATAAAATCATCACAGCAAACAAAGATAACAAGGAAAAAAAAAAGAATGAGTAAATTAGAATGTTCATAAATTTGCTGTAATACCTAAGCAACACCTGAGTATAACCTCTTGTTAAGATAATCTATATAAATCATTAAATTTATATATAGTACATGTAGTTTTACAAAATGACATGCACATATACTTCATAAACATTTAGAGAATTTTGAAGGGATATTTTTATTACATAGTGTTTTCACTGTGCTGATTTTTACATGTAACTCCCCAAAATAATGCCTTCTTCATAATATGATTAATCTACCTTTTTAAAAAAAAGAAATATAAATATATGTGAGAGTACACATCTAGGAAGAGCACAGAAGAATAAAAAAAGAATAAACAACAAACTTAATGAATGCACAGATTAGATAAATGAGCCAAGAAAATATTTTGATACAAGATTTAGAAAGGTAGGATTGCTTTCTATAGTTTGGGGAAACATTTACTAAAGAGTGACTAAGAAAATATAGAAAATCTAAATGTATATCTTAAAAATGAAACCTATTTTCTATCCTCATCTCAGTCCTAACCCTACAGATCACACTAGTAGTTTACTTATCATTCTGGGATTTAAAAGAGAAATTTCAGCCAGTGGTGGTGGTTCATTACCTGTAATCCCCAGAGCTTTGGGAGGCCAAGGTAGGAGGATTGCCACAGCCCGCTCTCCACAAAAAACTACTTCTAGGCCCAGGTTTTTCATTTGGAAAATGAGTTGGAGGCTACATGATTTCACAGATACTGCAAAGTTCTACTAAGACTTAATAGAAAGGAGTCCCAAAGAAGAACAATTTTGAATGTTAACACATAGTTGGCACTCAACATTTACTTTCAATCTGGAAGATCAATTCTAACAAATATCCCAGGTTAAAAAACTCTCAGATTTATAAAACATATGACCATAGTTAAATGTTCTGAATGTATTTATATACTGCAACAGTAGCTATCAGTTACCCACATTAAAAAGCTTGTTAGGTTCCTATGGCTATAGGTAATCATACTTGTCATACAAACACATGTTGTGGAACACTTCTGTTAACATGAAAATATTCTGTAATACATTATCAGCATTTCCCAAAATGTAATTTCTACAACATCTAGTTTCATGGTCAAAATGTTTAGGAAAAGATGTGTTCGAACATAATTATACTCTGTCTTTACAGCAGAAATTATTAGTGCTCTTTATGTTCATCACAAAGCATGTTATTATATGTTATACAAGATTTTCCAAATTTATTTAGATCACAAAACTTTTCTGAAGAATAGCAATATCTCATTGTGTTTCAAGTGCTTAAAGTACAATTACTTAGTAGTAAACAGAGGTCACTATTATTAGACAAATTAGAACAGGGATAGAATTTTACAAAATTATAAAAAATTTTATTGACATTTTAAGATCAATAACCGGAGTTACAAAGACTTAAAACTAAAAGCTCTAATAATCTACCAAGCATTAAAATTTTCTGTGAAGCTGTTAGATGTGTTTTTATATTTGGGACTAAGAAAGTAACACATTACATAATCAATCACACGAATGAAATGGGGTGGAAAAAAATACCAAGTTCCCGTCAGCTGCCATCTTGTTCTTGCTAATGGACAAAGGATAGGTAAAATGGAACTAAGTCAAATGAAAATATGAATACAATAGAACCTCTTTAAGTTAACCACCCAAGGGACTCTAACAAGCTGGTCAATGTACAGAGGTGGTCAACGTAAGCAATTAGGCTTGTTGTACTGACACATACATGTGATGCATATCTGATCAGTGAAAATTTGGTCAACTTAAGAAGGTGGTCAATGTAGGAAGGTGGTCAACTACAGAGGTTCTATTGTATGTTCAAATCTGAGGCTAAAAAGAGGCTTAACCATCAGCTATCGAGATTTTTCAAGCATATTTCTTTTAATATAAAGGGCCATTAAGTGACGAGAATACATAGGCATTTCCTTTGAAAAACAAGATGCCATTCAGAATACCAGATTATTCATGAACTAACATGGCATATGTCAAAGTGTTTCAAAATATTCTAGTAGTAGAATACAGTGCATGAGAGTTCAATTTTAAGATTCAGATGAAAAAGCAATCAACATCTAAAGCAAACTAATAACTAATGAGCACTCTAAAACTAATGCCTAACTAGAGTCATTAGTCTCTAGTCTTATTCTTGATTCTTTCTAATATTAGCACAAGGCTTCATAAATACAGCATCAATAATCAAACTCAAATGTTAAATTGTGATTTTTTTAATTTAAAAAACTGACCTATGCTCGGCGCCCGTGGCTCAACAGGCCAAGGCGCCAGCCATGTACACCTGAGCTGGTGGGTTCGAATCCAGCCCAGGCCCGCCAAACAATGATGGCTGCAATCAAAAAAAAAAAAAAAAATGGCCAGGCGTTGTGGCGGGTGCCTGTAGTCCCAGCTACTTGGGAGGTGGAGGCAGGAGACTCACTTGAGCCCAGGAATTGGAGGTGCTGTGAGCTGTGATGCCACGGCACTCTCTCCAGAGTGACAGCTTGAGGTTCTGTCTCAAAAAAATAAATAAATAAATAAATAACTAATTGACCTAAAAAAACTTCAGTAAATGAATTGTTTTTGGCTTCCAAAAACTATTTTATTTTATTAGCATATACTTTATTTTTTACAGTAAAATTATCTTAATTCTGACAAAACTACACCTATAGCGCTTTGGATTTCTGGTTTGAAAATGGCAAAAGAAAGCTGGTATGACCTCTCTCTTCCACTTAGAAAAAAAAATGCAAAACACCTAGGAGAGGAGATAGAGAAGCAAAAACACAAACTATAGCTTCAACAAACTAGGAAACATCCCTAACCATACTACATGAGAAGGGTTGCCAAATGTAGTCAAAGTAAAGAAAGATGTTGAACTACCTCGAACCAGAGAAATGGTTTGCAGCTTCATCTCAAAACTTTCACAGATCAGTCCTCTACCATGACATGGTCAGAAAGGCAATCCCAACAATCCCTTGTTTGGAACATTTACTTTTCACAGAACTTATTTGGCAAATTGAGACATAGGACTCCCATAATTGGACAAGAAATCATAGAGTTTGAAAGAACATACCTTTTCCTGAGAAAAGCTAATGCAAACTAGTCAAAATGAACATGATAGTGGTAATACAGTACTGTAAGGATTATGGGAATCTGTATGGTAGATTCCTGAAAGCAGAACTTTTAGGTCAAAACTAATATGCATTTTAAAGTTTTATACGTAGTTCCAATCTGACTTCTTTCAAAGAAGAATGCATCAATGTATACCTTCCCAACTTTGACTAATCATTTATCAATCCAACAAATAAAAAATGATATTACTTTAATCCACATAATTACTAGTAAGAGTGAGCAAATTTTTCCATTCCTCCACCATTTGTAGTATACTGACAAAATATAGCCTTTTGCTACATTATACTTAAAACATACTGTGGTTTTGATTTTTAATAATTTGCCAAAATTTAGTAATTAGTTGTTTCACATAAAAATCCACCCTGCTCAAAAAAAAAGAAAAAAAAAAGTTAAAACCAGGCACAATGGCTCATGCCTGTAATCCCAGCACTTGGGAGGCTGAGGCAGTTCAATCACTTGAGCTCAAGAGTTCAAGACCAGCCTAAGCAAGAGCAAGATCTCTCTCTCAAAAAAATAGCCAGGCATTATGGTAGGCACCTGTAATCCCAGTTACTCAGCAAGCTGAGGCAAGAGAATTGAGTTTACTGTGAGCTGTGACGTCACAGCAAACTACCCAGGGTGACAAAATGAGACTCTGTCTCAAAAAAAGTCAAAAGATGTGGACATCATTAAGTCTGTATTTCTTCCCCCCCCTTCTTTTTTTGAGACACAGTCTCTGTCCCCCTCAGTAGCGTGCCATGGCATCACAGCTCACAGTAACCCCTAACTTTTGAGCTCAAACGATTCTCTTGCCTTAGCTTCCCAAGTAGATGGGACTACAGGCACCCACCACAACACCTGGCTATTTGTTGTTATTGTTGTTGTTGCTGTTGCAGTTGTCATTGTTGTTTGGCAGGCCCAGGCCAGGTTCAAACCCACCACCCCCAGGGTATGTGGCCAGCGCCCTAACTGCTGTGCTATAAGCACCAAGTCCCCTCTCCCCCCTGTTTTTAAGAGACAGAGTCTATGTTGCCCAGGCTGGAGTACAGTGGCTATTCACAGGCATTATAGGACCCTACAATATCCAAATCCTGGACTCAAATAATGCTCCTGCCCCAACCTCCCAAAAAGCTGGGACTATAGGCACACATGTCTGTCTCCATATTTCTTAATGACAAAAATTAAACTGGTAGGCAGGACACAGTAGCTCACACTTGTAATCCCAGCACTCTGGAAGGCTGAAGTGGGTGGATTGCTTGAGCTCAGGAGGGCTAGAACAGCCTGAGCCCTCCCATCTATAAAAATATCAGAGTGTTGTAGCAGTGCCTGTAGTCCCAGCTACTCAGGAGGCTGAGACAAAAAGATCTTTTGATAGTTTTTCTTTTAACTTAATCACATCATTCATAAATATATATAAAGTTTTAAAAGTCTAGAAGAACACCCATCAAATGTTAGCAACATTATCCCTCGACTATAGGTGATCTTCACTGTTCTTTATGTCTATATGTATATCTTTCAGATGTATGCAATGAGCAATCAATCCTTTCATAATTAGTAAGTAAAAAAACTTATTTTCATTTTGAAACAACACTGATAATTGTTTGGTTATGTTAACATTTAAGATTTAAGCTGACAAAGGATAAAATCAATTAGAATACTTATGAAGAAAACTTGAATGTATAATATAAGAGGAGATCAATACAAGGTAGAAGCAAAGATCATTTAATTTAGTCCATAACTGCCCATAAAGAATTTAACATATCCAGTACTGAAGGCCAGAACTACAATATAAACTGTTTTTACAAATGGTATCTGAAAGCACATGAAGTGATCTCATTTTTAAAGTTGTGAAACAAGTTTTTAACTATTAGCAGTTAAGAAAACCAATTTTCTCCGATTATAAATATTCATAACTTTTACAGATATAAAAAGTTTATTTTCATTCAGTCAACATTTAAAGCACAATCCTTGCAGAGAAATGAGGAAAAGAAAAAAATTACTATAAGTGCTATAGGAAAACAAAGAGAAGGCACTTAGACCAGCCAGGAAAGTTAGTGTATCTGTAAAGACTTCTTAAAGGAATAACCTATAAGCATGAATCAACCAAAAAAAAGTGAAAGGGGGTTAAGAATCCAGAAGTCATATTGGTCCCATCTCCCTCCTCCCTTCAATTTTCAAGTTCAAACAATGACCAAATCCTATCAATTCTTCTCCCAAAATTTCACAACTTCGTCTTTTTCTAATAGCCACTACCCTGCCACAGTTTTCTAACTGGTCTCACCACATTCACCCTGGTCTCCTGTTCTTACCCTAATGACTACAGCTGTAATTAGAGTGATCTGTTCAAACACTCAAATCTGATCAGGTTACTATCCAATTAAAAGGCCTGGAGGGAACTCTCAGGATAAAAATCCCAAATTCTTAACAGTAATTACCAGACCTTTCAAGATCTGGCCCCTGCTTACTTTTGCCAACTCTAATATTCTTCACCTTGTATTCCAGTTACATGCAGTTCTTTCACAAACTTTTGTGTTCAGACTATTTTCTTTTGCCCGAAACATAGATTCAGTGAAGATTATAGCTCTTCACTGAATTAACTTTATAGCTCTTCACTGAGTTAACTCCTACTTCTCCCTCAGATATCAGTGTAGAGGTTTAGGAATTCTTTCCTAATTATTCACGAGCCTTTGTGAGTATCACTACCTCTGTGTTCCCACTTAAAACTTTCCCTATCACAACCTTAGGCTGTTGTATACTTGCCATGTTAGTTCTATGATTCCCTTTAAAGGAAAAGAGAAAATATAAGCCTTTCTGTCTTTTATACAGTTATATCCTAGCACTTTGAACAATACTTGGCACATACAGCAATTATATTTATTGAAAGAATAACACCAAGGGTGCCCAAAAAATGTATACACATTTTAAGCACTATTATCTATGTATTACTTTTCGAAGATGAACTGAATTATAGTAGCAACAGGTAGTATAACATTTGCTCAAAAGATGACATTAATCTTTTACGAATTAATGAATGAATGCTAGCTTCACCATGTAGCAGGCAGTACAATCAAAGAAAACGTCAACAGCAAGGGAACACAGCTGTCGAGAAGGATGGGCTAGCATGGGAACACGTTGGGAAGGACAGTTGTTGGAGGAGCACAGGCCATTTGTTAGTGGTAGTTGAAATTCAAGAATGTGGTGGAAATACAATGGAGGCATGAATAATGGGAGACCTGAAAGGATGTGGTCTCTCCAGGAAACCTGCTACACTAGTGGTACTTCAGGAAGAAACTGAAAGGGTATGCACAGGGATACAAGTGGACACTTTGCTCAATGATGCTCAAGCAGTAGTTTGCTGCAATCAAAAGTGTCTGGATGCTGACAGCAACCACTTCGAACATCTCTTGTAATTGCAGAAGTAAAACATGACTTGTATTCCACCTTTTGTTATTGGTATATATTGAGAATTACAATTTTAATAGATTTTTCCTTTCTTAAAATGTGTATACTATTTTTTGGCACCCTCTGTATTTGTTAATTCAGTTTTTTTAATCTACCATACCAGACTCCTTACATAAAGCAGTAATTTTTACTTTACAATAAAGCTCATATAAAAAGCTCTACAACATAAAAGGTATTCAGTACCTGTTTTACTGAACATACAGCAAGTCTGAATAAACATGTTGCATGAAGACAGTTGAACAATGACCAAAGGCAAAGCCTTCTCTCATGCACTGAGTTTCCCTACATTCTCCTTAAACTAACTCTGAACCACTCAAATTTTGATATGAATACCTAAAAATGGCAAGATTTCAATTGCATTTTCCCTTGTTTCAGAAGGTCTGAAAGGCCACTTAATCCATTTAAACAACTTAACGGACAAAAACAGCTTTCCCTTGCAAATCATATAAAGCTATATATTTTTGTAGTTTAAGAATTTTAAAAAGGGGCAGTGCCTGTGGCTCAGTCAGTGGGGTGCCGGCCCCATACCATATACCGAGGGTAGCGGGTTCAAACCTGGCCCTGGCGAACTGCAACAAAAACAAAACATAGCTGGGCGTTGTGGCAGGCGCCTGTGGTCCCAGCTACTAGGGAGGCTGAGGCAGAAGAATTGCCTAGGCCCAGAAGTTAGAGGTTGCTGTGAGCTGTGTTATGCCATGGCACTCTACTGAGGGCGATAAAGTGAGACTCTGTCTCTACAAAGAAAAAGAAAATTTTTTTAAAGAACCTTCAAAATGGGGAAGACCAAAGATTGGTTCAAAGACCAAGAAAGCACCAAAATTTAACAGCTCAAAGGAATGTTATTGTTTAGAGTGAAAGAACCTGAAATAGGAATAGTATTCCTAGAGGTTAAAAGAATAGCTATCTATAAAAAAGATCTATTTGTCAGTATTGGTTAGAATTATGTCAAGAACCCACAACTCAAAGCAGCTTAAATTCATTCATTCAACTTTTTTCCCCCCTTGGTAAGGAAGCAAGGTGAAATACTTCAGACAGACACAGAGTGAGAGAGGATAGATTTATTTTACATAGTAACATGTACATGGGAGTTTTTCAGGAAATCGGCACTATTTTTTATGAGAATGCAAAAGACTTTATACATAATTTAGATTCCAGGAAAACAGAGTTTGGAACAAAGAACTGAAAATTCCTGTTTACCCAACTCACGATAAAAAACTGTAATTGGGATTACAACTCTCTTGTACAACACTTCAACTCATCCTACACATAAATTGCAAAGTTCTCCAACAGTCCCAAAGTAAAAGGCAGAGTAGAATAGAGGGGATTTAAATGTTTCAAAATAACTGAGATATAATAGTAAATATCAAGTATCTTGAGCAAACATTATTTGAAAAGTTTTTATGCCACACAAACACCACCAAAAAAAAAGTTTACTTGTGAATATTTGTATAAACTGCCTTTCTTGCCAAGGAACTCCAAACATGTCATAAACAACAAGTACTTCCAAGATATACTTAATCTTTATTTCCCATGCAAACTGGCAATTTAAAAAAAGTTGGTTATTTATCAGAGTAAAGCAAAAGAGAGAAAATATAATTGGTACATGATGAATATAATATTCAAATCCATTATTTTCAACTAAAAAAGGATTTTTAGCATGTTAAGCCAAAAAATAAGTTAATAAAACTTAACTGATTTTTTTTTTTTGGTACACACACATACAGGCACACATTTTTTCATTAGGTCTGATTACAAATCCTTTCCATTACTCCATAAACTATCAGAAACTGTGGAAAAAAGTATAAACAGATATGAATGTACTATAAAGATTAGAGGAATATGTGGTCTCAAGGCAGGTAGCTTACGTTCAACTATCAGGTTGCCATTAATGTGAAACAAATGGCCTCTCTCATGTTTACATAGTCCATTTTTTGAGACTAGAGAAAGACCTCTTTGTCCAACTAATTGTTTTACTTATATACCATCCTGATAGATTGGTTTTTTAAAATAGAATTTCATAGTGTAATAGCAGGCCAAGTGAGGGTATAGTATGAAGGCAGCCATCTGCAAGAATGCCCTCACAAAGAACAGAAGCAGCTAGAGCCTCCATCTTGGACTTTGTAGTCTCCAGAACTGTGAGAAATATATTAGTGTTATTTAAGCTACACAGTCTACGGTATTTAGTTATAGTAGTCCAAGCAAGCTAAGACAAATTCCAAAATATGATTCCCAAATAGGTTATAGAATTTTTTTTTTTTTTTTGAGACAGAGCCTCAAACTGTCACCCTGGATAGAGTGCTGTGGCATCACAGCTCACAGCAACCTCCAATTCCTGGGCTCAAGTGAGTCTCCTGCCTCAGCCTCCCAAGTAGCTGGGACTGCAGGCGCCCACCACAACGCCCGGCCATTTTTTGGTTGCAGCCACCATTGTCGTTTGGCAGGTTCGAATCCCGGGCCGGATTCGAACCCGCCAGCTAAGGTGTACGTGGCTGGTGCCTTAGCCCACTGAGCCACAGGCGCCGAGCCAGGTTCTAGAACATTTAATATAAAAAAATCCATACCAAAGGTGGCATATGCAAAACACTTAGTAATTTGCAGGTGGCAAGTAATATATTATTTAAATCACGCCAAAAAGAAAAAACATTTGACAACAGTAATTTCCAGTTGCACCTCAAATATTATCAGTTTGCATAATTAATTATAATAACTGGATAGTGGTCATAGGAATAAGATATTCTAATGAAAATTCTCATTTTTATTCCATGAATTTGCTAGTTCTGGATTACCAATTTTCAAACAATTTGAATATAGCAAAATGTCAATTACATTAAACCTAACTTCTACCTTATTGGATAAAATAAAAATCTTCAAGATCTTACCACAGAATGATTACTGTTATATCAACTATCATGTAAATGTCAGGGGTAATTGAGTTCCAAATGAGAAAAGGTCAGATAAGTTTTTATATTTTGTATGTAGATAATTAGTCATGCATTAAGGCATTACTCACAAAGCTAATGCTACAAGACTTGCACAGCTGACTTTTAAAAAAAAAATTTATTAACTCCTTTTTTCATATCATAAAGTTTTTTAACTGAAATATTTAACTTTATAGGTGCGCAATTAGTGCAGGCTAACTGGGTCACTTTGTAATTAACCAAATAAGCTGGTAAAAATATGTTTTATCAAAATCCTTTATAACTATATCTTCTTGGAGCATAAAAATAAGCTAATGGAATTCATTCTTTCTAGTTAGTTTCTAATCAATTTTAGTCTCTGGTTCTCTTTGGCTGAAATAATGCTGCAATACCTGGATGGTACAACACTCAGAATAAAAATTATTTTCACTAAAATTGTTAAGTATTGTACACAAGCATCCTGAAAATGTTTGTATCAGAGTTATCAAACTTTCTCTAAAAGTTTAAGTTGTGCTTTAAAAATAGTGACTCCATTTTTGAAAAGTCATTTTTCTCAAGCCCCCAAATAAGTATTGTTTTTCATGCCTTATTTGCAATCTAAAACATTATCACCTGATTTTTATGTCAAACATTCACTAACCATCTTTAGGCATTTAGTGTCCAACACAAAGCCTAACATAATCTCCCATATTTGGGGGGCTTTAATATGCTTTGTTCTTATCCCAAATACTCATGTTCTGTGTGTATTACTATAAGCTATTATATAACAGAAGGTGGGGAAAATTAAAAAAAAAATACTGCAGCACTGCCAGCCATTTAGCATGCTGAGTTCCCACAGTTGCTTAGTGGGTGTTCTGAAACTAGGCCATATTTCTAGTATTAAGAATTTCAAATCACTATATACAAAGCACAGAAATAAATGTCTTCAAGATTAAATCATAAAACCTTACTATTTTAAGCTGCCTAGTATATAAGCATCCCATTTCTATGAATTTATATCTGTAGTGAACACATGGTAGATAAACCAGTATTTGTTTTAGCAACAAAACAATTAGCTCTTCTACCTAACCTTATATAGTCATAGTCAAGTCAGATGAATTCAAGTGATCACAATATTAAAATAAAATGGTCTGGTTCATCTGAACCAGAACTAAAGCTCTCCAGTGAAATTCTGAATTCTATATCCCAGATATATACAAACCACAACTGAATTGAATATAATCTATTTCAGATCACCAAATCTGTTAGACACCACATACTTTAGGCAAGGAAGTAATTATGAACACCAATCTAATTTTCCCAGTCTAGGTGACCAGAAAATGCCAAGAGAATAAAGCTTATTCTCTTTAGCAAAATAAAAGCTGCAGAAATATTTATGCCATTTTGTCATATCATTGAAACAGGATATGTTTTCATTCAAACTGATCAACAAAAACATGCTCAGTTACTCAATTTTACCTATGTCATAGCTATGTAACAAATACATGGTAAGTATAAAATCTACCTCTACAAAGTACAACGTAGTAAGTAATATTATACTGCCTGATTGAGTACTTTCAAATAATTATGTATTCAATTTATTTTGTTTAAAAAATACTGGTACATACTATGTTCCACCTCCCTAAGCAAAGCTTTCCAAATAGAAAAGCTTAACATAGTAAGTTTTAAATTACTTCATTTTGGATGGAAATTTTTCTGACATACAGTTTTATATTATATTTAACAAAATTCATTAACATTAATGCCTTCTTCATAATGCCAAGTCGTCGTTATTGCTAAGCTATTTACATATAAAACAAATGGGGTTTCGAAAGATTCTATGTATGTTTAGCACAATATTAAGTTGTTGTAAACTGCTACTTTAAAAAGATGTCTTGCATATGCTTTTTTAGTGTTTTCCCTCTGCTCTTTTTTTTTTTTTTTTGAGACAGAGCCTCAAGCTATCACCCTGGGTAGAGTGCCATGGCATCACAGCTCACAGCAACCTCCAAATCCTGGGCTCGAGCGAGGCTCCTGCCTCCACCTTCCAAGTAGCTGGGACTACAGGCGCCCGCCACAAAGCCCAGCCATTTTTTGGTTGCAGCCGTTATTGTTGTTTGGCAGGCCCGGGCTGGATTTGAATCCGCCAGCTCAGATGTACGTGGCTGGTGCTTTAGCCCATTGAGCCACAGGTGCCGAGGCCCTCTGCTCTTATTTTCAATGTTCTTAGAGCTTCTAGGAATAATTCCAGTCCTTTTATATATGGTTACCGAACTTTTAAAAATAAATATAATGTGAAAATAAAAATACCTGAATTAAAGGTGAAGGAACTAAAACAAGAACATTATGACAACTCTTTGTCCTATTTTAACTGGTCTATTCCATTGGTTTTGAGGGTCTAGACTTTTTTTTTTTTTTTTTTTTTTGCAGTTTTTTGCCGGGGGCCGTGTTTGAACCTGCTACCACTGGTATATGGGGCTGGTGCCCAACAACATTGAGCCACAGGAGCCACCCGGGGCTCAGGACTATTAAACTAATTTTCTACTTGGAGCCTACAAGGTCTAGTAGACATTTCTTTCTCTCTCTCGCTCTCTCTCACATACATCTGGAGAAAGCAGTAAATAACAACATACTCAACATTCATTTTGAGGCTTACAGTCTGGCAAAAAAGAAAAGCATCAAACATTATTACAAAAATGATGAGTGTTATAAAAGAGGATATACAGGAGCTATAGGATCTTAAAACAGGAGAACCTAATTAGGGATCAAAGAAGGTCTCCCAAAGGATGGGATATAAAATTGAAGCTTGAAAGGGGCGTGTAGAACCCACAAATGACACCAGAAAGTTTCAGTTTCCTAATAACTATGTGACAAATGAAATGTTATTACATTTTTGAGTAACAGTCAAAGTAGGAAAATTTTTAAAAGTGTCTCAAATATCTGTAAATAACAGAAGGATCAAAACAAAAAAAAATGCAATATGAGGCCGGTGCCTGTGGCTCAAAGGAGTAGGGTGCCAGCCCCATATGCCGGAGGTGGCGAGTTCAAATCCAGCCCCAGCCAAAAACTGCAACAACAACAACAAAAAATGCAATATGAGAATTTTTTTTTTCTTTTTTTGAGACAAAGCCTCAAACTGTCACCCTGGATAGAGTGCCATGGCATCACAGCTCACAGCAACCTCCAATTCCTGGGCTCAAGCGAGTCTCTTGACTCTGCTTCCCAAGTAGCTGGGACTATAGGCGCCCACTACATCGCCTGGCCATTTTTTGGTTGCAGCCGTCATTGTTGTTTGGTGGGCCCGGGCTGGATTCAAACCCACCAGCTCAGGTGTTCGTGACTGGAGCCTTAGCCCGTTGAGCCACAGGCACCAAGCCATGAGAATGTTTTAAAATGGAAAACTATGGCAATGGGGGGGAAATGGGAGTTTGGGACATCAAAACAAGCCTCACTACGTCCTTGAAGAAAGTATTCAATCATACCATGTAAAAAAAAATTCCTCAATCCTCATATCAGAACACTCTAAATTATGAAATTGTGCAAAGCCTTCTTTTAGAATATAATTGCTGGTAATTACTGGTAATGCAATCTGACTTACCTAAAGAAGAGTGGCTCTGTCAAGTAAGTACAAAAAAAAAAAGTTTACACACACACACTCTCAGAAGAGCAAATTTTAAATGATTATGTACTACAAATTTACCATGAATTCTAAGAAAGTTCATAAATGCTACTCTAACATGTTGCATAAATGCTGAGAAAAGGTATTCAAATATGATTTTGAAACATATTATCATTATCCAAATCCTAAATCTGGGAATTATTCCCTACATTAGAATGATATATTCTTCTTATTTTTAATTAAGGTGTTAATAAAAAATACATGCATGTAAAAGTTTTAAATAATAACTTGGAGCATTTCCCTCAACATTAACACAAGTCCACAGTTCAAAGCTCAAATTAAATTAGGCACACACAAAATAATGTCTAAAAATGTAAGCTGTAGCGAAAGTCTACTCTATGACCTTATGTTATTAATCCAAATTGTTATTCCCCTGCAGTTCTCCAAATGGACCTTAACATTTCTAAACTCTGTGCTTTTTCTACCCTCCACCTGGCCTACTCATTCCTCAAGAATTAGCTCAGATCCTATCCTCCAATAAACATTGCCAGTTACACATTCAGCCTGAGTCTTAAGTCTCTGAGTTTGTCAGTATATAATGCTGCTAAATCACTGCTCACATTGTTTAACAATTAACTATTGACTTGTTCAGGCCATGTAATAAACTTTAAACTTACTGAAAATAGGGAACAGTGTTTACTGCTTGGGATACAAATGTCATTCAATACAACTTTTATGACATTAGTGAATATGAAACTGTAGTTCAGAAATATTTATAGAACAAAATCAAAAACTTTAGGACTAGCTACAAGACTGAGAAAGTCTTAAAAGCCAGAAGAAGTGTTATACATGCAACACCAAACTGAAAACTGAGAAAAGCCAAATTTAACTAACAAAATTAAGTCCAAGATCTAAAAATTATGTTTCAGGACAGGACATTTCCACTTTACCTCCAAGACATCAGAAAAACTAAAAGACAAAAAAGATTTTATCTTTGGCAGCTGTTAAATTACTTAATCAGAATTTTATATATATATATATATATATATTTTTTTTTTTTTTTTTTTTTGAGACAGAGTCTCAAGCTGTCACCCTGGATAGAGTGCCATGGCATCACAGCTCACTGCAACCTCCAATTCCTGGGCTCAAGCAAGTCTCCTGCCTCTGCCTCCCAAGTAGCTGGGACTACAGGCGCCCACCACAACGCCCGGCCATTTTTTTTTTTTTTTTTTTTTTTTGGTTGCAGCCGTCATTGTTGTTTGGCGGGCCGGGCTGGATTCAAACCCGCCAGCTCAGGTGTACGTGGCTGGCCCCTTAGCCTGTTGAGCCACATGCACCAAGCCAGAATTATATTATTTTTAAATAGTAATTGAGGGCAAAGATTTTCAACATTAGAAGTCTTTACAGTGCTATAAACAGAAGATGGGTGTGCCAAAATAATTTATAAAAGTTTATTTCACAAAGGGCCAATTACATTATACCCCCTTTTAAGGTCTCTATAATGGTTTAGCTATAAGCAATATGTTCATTCTTTCCCACAAAAGAATCTTTTCCTTTTACAGCATGTAATACTTTTTGCAATCAGTTCAGATTTTTTTTCCAAATTGTTAAAGAGGTACATACACTTTGGTTACATACGAGTAATTTGATTTTGTATTGTTACAGTCTACATTTCTGATCTTTAGAGAAGTTGTATTGAGATACACAGTGTGAAATCTAATTGATTTTCTTTTAAATGTTGATGTGGGAACTGTATACTTTCTTAAGAAGCACATGTTACCAACATCTCAAAAGTTTAAGGTCATTGATATTCAGAGTATGCGTTTATGTGTTTAAACTTTGCTTTGCTAAATTGAAGATGCTTTATTAAAAAGTTAGGAACCCAGGGAAAACAGCAAAGTCAGAATGAACATTAGTTTATCTTAAAATAATACAAATACATGTTTTAGAATATAAAATAATTACTCAGAGTTCTGCATGTTCCTTTCAGTCTGTACTGCTTAATGAGCACTTTTCTGAACACTGCATATCAAGTTCAAGCATACCACAGTTACCTGTAATTTAGAAATTTTTTAGAATTTAAGTCAGTTTTGATAGGAAGGTAGGAAAATATAAAATTTTAACTACTATACCAACAGAGAAAATATTTCAAAAAAGATCTACAGGGCACAACTTCAATGCAGTGTAAGAAATAAACAATTCAGAAGACAAACTAAGCAGTTAAAAAGGGGGATACAAGACAACAGATGATATATGTCCATAGTTTAGTGTATGATGGCCGTAATTTATGTCTGATGCATAACGCACGAAGTGTAAAATATAAGTCTACCGATAAGCAACAAATAACCAACTCAATATTTGTAGTACTCATTTCTCAAGCATCACATAAAAGTACTAAAAGTGTACCATTCTACTGTTAACTTACAATTTCTATTTAATTCATCTATCAAAATATCTACCAATTAGCTACTATTCTTATTAGGACATGTCAGTGTCCATTTTGTATCTAAATTTCCTTAATTAGTATTATATAAAATAAGTTCAAGAAATCTTCCAAGTCCAAACTATAAACCTTAAAACTCACTGAAAGATTTGAAAGCTAAACTTTTTTTTATTGTTTTGGGTTTTTTCCTGTTATAAGCATAAATTTTATACTTTTTCATACATGAAGGACACATGAATGATACAGTAAACTGAATTCTAAAGATTTATTCTTTCACTTAATTTTCAGTCTTCAAAAATACACATTTTTGTATCTACACATAATTCAGAGTATATTTTTATTCAAAAGCAGATTATTTTTATACTTAAATTTCTTAAATTCTAAAATTTAAACTGTTTAGAGAACACAAGTCTTCTGGAAATATTAAATTATACAGTAAATATTGATAATCTACTATATTTTCAAAAGAAATGACTGTAACTTACCTGTAAAATAAAGAATTCTAATTTTATTCACCCTTCTCCCACAAACCACATGGATAAGCCAAGGTAAAAATATACCAGCACCTGTCCAGAAGCTGTCTTTGGGAGTATTCCATATAAAATTCCATTTTATGTCTGATGTGGGTGGAAAAACTGTTCTGCCCTATCCCAGGTAACAAAAGAAACAGTAATATTTTAAAAGTATAATTCCAGCAAGTTTAACAAAGGAATTTATAAATTTTGTGTTCCTATTGAAACATGCAATGTTTCAAATTTCTGACTGGCTTATATTTCACAAGTTGATTCATGATCCTTATTTGCAACAATTACCAAAATAGCTCTGATCAACTTTCTGAATATGGTAGTATTCAGTAGTTTAAAAACTAAAAACAAACCCAGCTGCAAATTATTACTGTATATCTTTTTTTTTTTTTTCCATCATAGAGACAGAGTCTCACTTTATCGCCCTGGGTAGAGTGCAGTGGCGTCACACAGCTCACAGCAAACTCCAACTCCTGGGCTTAGGTGATTCTCTTGCCTCAGCCTCCAGAGTAGCTGGGACTACAGGCGCCTGCCACAACGCCCAGCTATTTTTCTGTTTTGCAGTTCCGCCGAGGCCGAATTTGAACTCGCCACCTTCGGTATATGGGGCCAGTGCCCTATTAATGTATATCTTAACATCACTCTTTAATCCGGAACAATTTAGAACATGAAAAGTTTAAAACTTGAAAATTAAATTAATAATGAAAGATCAGAAAACACACACCAACTTAAACGTAGTTGTTTCCTCAAAAATGAGCAGGCACCTTGGGAAAATGTACCCTAGAGACAGGCTATACAAATAACTTCAAATCAAAATTTCAAGAATATAGTTTTATATGTTAGTTTTATATCACATTTAACCCAAGTAAAAGTTACAAACTTTAGACAAAGCCTTTATTTGTTTTTGCTTGTGATCTATTTTTTAAATGCATATTCGTAACTACATGAAAATTATCTGTACAGGATATTTTGTGTCCAAATAAGGATAAAAAGTTTATAATATTCCATCTAAGTTCCACATGTAGAGAATGATCATTTACATACTTTATTTGTAAAAATTCTTGTCACTGTCAAAGAGAAAAAAATCAACATTTGTTAAATTCAGACCAGAAATATATGCTTATTGAATGTTACAAATTGTATACAATAGCTAAGTCTCTTCAAATACATAGTAACAAATAGTTCCAGAGGCATGACAAGAGATGAGGGTAGAGATTAGAACACTAATAAACTGAGGTCTTTAAAACTACTTTGAATGTTGATGTTACAAGTTAGATACAAAACACTTGGTTACTCAAACCTAAACTAGAATTTTGAAAAACCTAACCAAAAATAACTTTTGTAAGCAGTAATCTCTCCGAGCAGATACGAGACGCTCCTGACATCTAGGTATACAAAATTACCCAGGTGTAAACCCAGAGACTGCTAGTCATCAAGCTGGAAGCAAGTACACTGTACTGCACAGTCCACATCTGCAACCTAATTTTGCTTCAGCATCCCCAGAGACTTCGAAAATGTTTCTTTGGGTAGGTTGCAAAACAGTGCTTCCTCTTTTATTCTCATCACCCCTATTATGATACCAAGCAACAGATAGACAATAAAATCAAATCGCCAACTCTAAGATCAGAAAGTTTAAACACACACACACACAAAGCACCTTCTTTGCAACTCCCAAATCGGTATTCATTCCACCTGTTTGTAAATCCATACTTCCACAATAACTCAAACCCTTTGTTGATGAAATAAAGGAAAGGAAAGAAGGGGGGGGTCAAATTAATGCTCTGGAGTCCTCATTCTTCTACCTAGGCATGGGGGGAGGGGGACGGTACAAAACAATGGATGCTGAGGGGCTGGAGAAAAAATCATTTTGCCCCGAAGCCTCTTGCGTTATGAGCTCGGCAGGGGACACGGGGAGAGTTAGAATACTTTTCCTCTATCCCTCAAAGGTACGCTAACACTGAGAGACTTTGCCATTAGACTTGTCCATCAAGGCGGTCTTGGATGGCTACAACTCGCTCTACCAAGCAACACACCCAAAGCCGATTCACCACTCCTCACCGAAGGTCTTTAGGGAGAGGAGCTGGGGAGAGCGCGGCGGGCTTTGGGGAGGGCGCGAGAAGACTCCTCCCGGTATCAACACCTCTGCGCCGGGGCCCTAGCCAACGATTTACTCGACCCTGGGCGCTCGACAGCCTGGGCCCGCCGCTCCTGGCAGCCCGGCAGGGGAGGACGGTCCGCCGGGTACCCCCAGCCCGCGCCCTCGCGCCGGCTCGCCCTCGCCGCAGGCCCACCCCGGCCGCTGTCAGGGCTGGCCGACTGCCTCGCGGCGCCCGGCTGCGGGCTCCCACGCGAGCCGACTCCGAAGGCCCAGCACTCCCGGCGACAGCACCCAGGAAAGCAGCGGCCGCGGCGCCTCCCAGGGCCCCGGCCCCGCGGGCCTCGCCCCGGCCCCGCCGGCTCGCGCCTGTCAGGGCGCGCGGGGCCTCCCCCTCCCGACAGCCAGCTCGACTGCCCCACGGACAGGAAGGAAAGCAGGAAGAACCGACCAACATCCACCCTCCGCCTCATCGGCCCCTGGTTACCGTCCAGAACCCCGACTCCGCCATCCTCCTCGCTCGCCCTCCTTCCTCCTCCTCCTAAGCGACGCGGCCCAACCGCCGCCCCCTGCCCACCCCTCCCCCACTGGCCCCGCCCCGCCCCGCCCGCTTCTCCACACACTCTCGCTCCGACGCCCCGCCCCACCCCTCCGGCATGGGCCCATCACTCGCCTGGGAAGGAAAAATAGGCGGAGACCGAACTAACGAAGCTGCCCAATCAGAGAGAGTCATTGGCGCCAGCTTCCCTCTCCCCGCCCTTTTCCTTCCCCCCCAGCTCCATTACGCCGTCTCCCGCCCACTGGGTGCCGCTGGCTAGCCGGCTCACAAAGTAAGCTTCCGGCAGGGTGAGTGACAACTTCCAGCCGGAAGTTACTGTTGACGGTATGGCAGCCATAACTGAAAATGGCATGAAGTTTCCTGGCTTCCTGTTTCCAGAGTGACGTAGTTTTTTCCTTCGTCCAAAAAGAAAAAAAAAAAAAAAAAACTCACCGTTACCCTGGGCAACGTCTCAAGAGGGATGCATCTGTAAGTAGGCCCAAAGAGGACTACAGGTGACCATACACTTCATGTTCAATTAGAAAAGTTAATTCATACTCAAGACTACTGGCCCGGTTTCCAGACCCTTATTTTGCTGAGACGTCTGGTCACTTACCTAGGAAGACAACAGTTGAGGGCTCCGAAAGTCTGTCTCCTGACCGGAAGTTGCGTTTTCCACTTCCGAATTGGATCAGGGCGGATGGGTGGAAATAGTCTTCGCCGCCCTCGCCCCAAGAGGTGCCCATGCTTGACCTGAGTTGCAAAGTGAGGTGAGTGTGCCTGGGCCCCTAGCTGTGGGACGGGCCCGGGCCGGATGGTCCCTGGGGGACGGAGCGCTGGAGCAAGTTGGGTTCAGGGCCGCTTCCGCTGGAAGGAGGTTTTCTTTCCGGGATGGCCAGGTGCGGCCCGCCCCTCGGAGGTTCCTGGTGGGGCGAGCCCTCCCCGGCCCCTCGGAGCCGGCGCGGACCTCGGGGCGGCGTCCGCAGCTCTAGCCAAAGGGAGCTCCTGACCACGCCTCCGCAAGGTCCTGTTAAGCACTTTCACTCCGTGGCCTTGGAGGATGGAGGATCAGGGAGCTTGAGGAAGTAATTTCCCACCCTCGGCTATAGAAGAAAAAGATGATCCCTTAGCACCTCTAAGTCTTCTTACCCCTCCGCTTGTCTTCCTAGTCTGTTTTTTCCCCCTTTCCTTTTATCTCCTTTCTTGAGTCTTTACAAGCTTTGAGTGCAGTTCTGGTGTGGTGATAGGATATCCTGATCCTCCATGTCCACAGTTATTAAATATTTGTAAAAATACTGTATTACTTTTATACGGCTCTTTTTTTTAATCAGCTTATTATCTCGTAGTTCTTCCTGTAGGCTTCAGTCAAGTACTCTGAGTCATCTTGGTAATACCGGATTGGATGCTTAAACTTCAGGAAAAAGACGAAAATTCCAGGTAAAATTCCAAATTAAAAATTGTTTATACCCAACCAGTCAACAATAAGGGTGTAAACCTACCTTCTTAATTTCTTTCCAAAATGAAATACTCTTTTTTTCTTCAGGAGTGATTGTGATTCTGTATCCATGATGTTGCTACCCTTGGAGCTGTGTTTCCAGATTTTCCCCAGTTGGAAGTCATTTCCTATGAATTGAGCACTTTTTTTTACCTCTTTTACGACAGTCGACTAGTTTATATGACAACTGCTGTGTTTTTAGCTGTATTATCATAGTTATTGACACCTAAACAGAACAGTTTGTATGAGATTCAACTATTTCACGCTGCACATGATGATATTTTGGTAAATGCTTACGGAAAGATTGAATATCCTGGATGTCCCTTGAATACCCAAGACACTGCCAGACAAATATTACGGACTTTCAGTTTATCAAAAATTCAGCATAGTCCCGCTACTCAATCTTTTCTTAGGTTATCCCTCTGAAGTCTTTCCAACATATTTTCCCCCAAATATTTTATTATAAAATTGCTCATAAATTAAAAAGCTGAAAGAATATAATGAAAATTTATATACCCTTCATTTGTAACCAACAGTTGTTAACATTTTGCCATATTTATTTCATCCTTCCTCACATACTTTTTCATTGTCATTGAATCATTTAGAAAAAAGTTGCAGACACTTATTATTGGTCAGACATCCACCCCTAAGATTTCTAATATGAATTTCCTGAGAATTTTGAAGTTCTCCTGAAAATGCAATATTGTTAGGGCCAAGGAAATTAATACTTCTGTTACTACTTAAAATCTAGTCCATGTACAAATTTTCCTTACTGACTCAAGAATATCTTTTATAACTTTTCCTCCTTACTCCTCCCCAAAAACTCAGAATCCAATCAAGGTTTATGTATTGTAACTTTTTAGCCTTAATCTGGAACAGTTCGCCCATCTTTTTACCCCTGTGATTTTCGCATTTTGAAGAGTTTAAGCTATGAGTCTTTTTGGAAAGACTTTTTTGTTGTATATTATAAACCAGAAGTTATTCTAGAGCCTTAATCAGATTAAGTTAAACATTTTTTTGCAGGATTACTTCGCAGTATCCATATTTTTGCATTCATGATTAAGACTTCTCAATTACAACTACATGTACTTTTGCAGTGAGTTGCTAGTTAAATCCATGCCACTTGTCAGCATGCTCACCCCTCTGTGGTGTCCTACAAAGAAGAGTTTAGCATTTAATCCTCTCATGTGTATAGTATGTATTAGTGCCCTGGGCTGGCAGCATAGACTGCCTACCTTTAATAAAGTGTCGCTGCACTGCCTATTCATAGAGCTGATGCAATGTAATCTGCAGCAAAGTGTACTGATGTCATCATAGTTTCATGAGTTTCAACTCCTGGCACCTTACTAACTGTTGTTGAAAGATGTGTGGGCCCTGCAATTCAAATACAGATGAATCTTGATATTATCAAAGCAGATACCTAGGCAACTGTTTGCCATCTGGCTGAATTCCAATTTAGGCAATGTTATTTTTCTCCCAGAAATTCTCTTACAAGACCTAATTGGTCCTAGGGTTTTTATGATAGCTTTCTGGTAACATTAAGCAGAGCCTATTAAAAATTGCAAAACCAAGATGATGCTTAACACTTAATACGTTAGGAACGTGGATAAAGAAGTGTGCGTAGAATTTACTTTATGATCACAAGAGGAAAATTCTCAAGGCTACCGAGCTAATGTGCTCCTCCTAGCCTATATGTACTAATCTCACAGTTCTTGGTCCCCAAGTCAATAGAAATTGGCACAAGATTGAAAAAGGAATTTATACATGCAAGACTTTGTGGGAATGGGTGGGGTGGGGTGGGGTAAGGAGATGAGCATTTGCTTGAACAAAATGGGGACAGTGCTGATTAAGGAACAACAAGACAGACTCTTCAGTCAAAGGGGGAGGGAACTTTTAAAGGGTAAAAAGAGAAAGTTTGACACTAATATTGAAGTCATAGCATGTAAAGAGAGAGATTTATTGGCAGCTGCCCACCAGGCAATCATGCTTCTTCATATATTGCATGTCTCATTAGCATGTTAAATCTCCATCCTTGAAGATGATTTTGAGCATAAAAATGAGGTAAAAGGTCTGCAAGCTATCGACTTTGGATTTCATCTTGGCAGTGACCAGTTTGTGCTAGCTGGCTTTGACTAGGGCCAGTAGAGACCCCTGCTCTGATAGTTGCCATGTCCAATTAAAGAAAGCAGAACTACCTTGTATTGAAACTGGGTGTTAATCATTTTCAAAGCTTTAATTCAGCTTTGTAAGCAGACTTATACTCTGGCTTAAGGCTCAGGCAGGTGGCCAAAGTCTACCTTCTATACTATCTCACCTTGATTTAATATTTGATCACAAAAGATAAGTGAAAGGAAGAAAATGCACTTAAGGGAGCAGGAGAAAATGCTCTGGGAGGGCAGAATCTCTTAGATTAGTATAGAATGTTTTTAGCCATCACACTGAAAGTTAAATAATGTACTCCATCAGTTACTTCCTTTGTATACAAGGAAATTTGCTGATGTGGGACTATGAAACAATTTTAAGTTGACTCCTGATTCAAGTAAGGCAAAATAATATTCTAATTAAGACCACAGGTTTTAGAATGAGACCTAGGTTTCAGGAACATGACTACTCACTAACTGGCTGACCTTGGACAGTCTACTCACTCTCTTTATTATCTATTAAAGGAGACTTAAAACTCCTCAGGATTTTTGAACAGAATTCAAATATATGTAAAGTGCTTTTTTGTTTTTATTTTTTGAGACAGGATTTATCTCTGTCTCCTGGGCTAGAGTGTAGTAGCCTTATAATTCAGGGCAACTTCAAACTCCTGGACTCAAGTGATCCTCCTGCCTTAGCAGCTAGGATTACAGGCATGAACCACCAAGCTTGACTAATTTACCTGTTTTTTATAGAGACCGGGTCTTTTTTGCTCTTGCTCAGGCTGATCTCAAATCCCTGACCTGAAGTAGTCCACCCACCAAAGTGCTCAGATTATAGGCCTGAGCCATCATGATCAGGCTAAAGTGCATTTACTTAGCGTATTGCACATGGAATGTAGTTGGTGTATTATAGTTATTATTAATAACTAATAAATAATAACTAAAGCAGTCCTATTTGGCTACATAGTTGGCATTAAGTATTTAATGAGTGATAGCAAGTCATGTTGGTTCACACCTGTAGTCCCAGCAACTCAGGAGGCTGAGGAAGGAGGATTGCTTGAGTTCAGGACTTTGAGGTTACAGTGAGCTGGAATGCCACTGTACTCCAGAGCAGGCAACAGAGCAAGACCTTGTCTCAGAAAAAAAAAATACTTAATCAGTGAATGAATGAATGTAAGATTGTAGTTCTCAAAGTTTAATGTGGAATAAATGAATATCCATCAGATATTCTGATTTCGTGATTCTGATTTCTGGAGGGCTCCAGAAAAGATCTGTATCTTAAATAATAGTCCAAGGGATTTTGATGCAGATGATTTGAAGAACTGCCTTTGAGAAACACCGTGTAAAGTATTAAACAATTTTATTTATCTTTCCTTGAATAATGTTGAAGTAGCTAAGTATATCAGGTGCTGAGCAAATCCTTTTTTCTTTTTTTTTTTTGAGATAGTGTCTAATAGCTAACATTTTTAGGACCGCTGTCTTGTCCTGAATTTTGAAATAGGAAAGGTAATTAGAAATAGGCATTTTGCATAAGTAGGATGCATCATTACTAATTTAATAGTAGTGTCTGCTACTGGAGGGTATAAGAACCAATGGCATCATCCATGTTCACCCAAGAACATTTCCATTCTTAGGCCTCGACACATTTCAGAAGCTAGACACTACACATTTTATTCACATGAGTCTGAATTAATTAGCCAAACTGAACATGTTGCAACATTTTTCTACCAGCAGATGCCAGATAGCAAAGCAGAATAGAATATACGGTAGTCTCCAGATGAGTATTAATCACTCCAGATTAAGCACTCTCCTAGCTTGTGGGGAGTTGCCTGAATAAAAGTGAACATTACTACTTTATGTCTGCTGAAAACCTCTTAGGCTCCCTATTTCACCTTCTTCTTATATTTACATTTATAAGTCTAGTATGCTTTGATAGTTTATCTGTCAACCCTAAGTCTTGGATAAGACATAAGATAAAAATTTTTGTTATCATTCCTACCATTCCCACCACCCATACTCAGTAACCTGCAGATTGAATTTACTTCAAAGAGCTAACTTAATATTCACAAAAGAAAAATATCTTTTTCATAAACTATCCTCTACTGTTCTAATTGTTTCTAGTTTCTCTTTCATTCCCTGAAGAGTGCATATTTGATTCTCAATGCCCGTTAATAATAAAACTAGACAGTTTAGCATATAATATGAAGCATTTGTTCTTGTTACAAAGTGAAGTGCCTATAAAGGCTTGTCAAGTAAGGTAGGGGAAAACAAGGTGAATTCAGGCACATGCTTCTAAATAAGGTGTCACTTCCCAGTCCTGGCTGAATTTTGTCTTATGGGAATACAGGTTTCATCTTGCCAGTTTTGTCAAGTGGGAATAAAAATTGGATTTCTAGTGAAATCTGAATTTTAAATATTGGCTCAAATACTTTTTAAATACCTAACAAACCAGCTAAACATTTAACTGGATAGGACCAAGAGCCACTAGTTTATGACCAGTGTGTTTCTTACATGACAATAAGATTGGTACTTTGGTTGAGAATCTCAAAATGCTTTAGAGATGTTTCTTTCTCTGATATGTCAGATGCATTAAGTCCTCTAAGTTAAGTAACAAGTCACTTGGCATATCTATTAGAAGTACAAGATAGATTCTAAAATACAAGTTTCTATTCCCTTTATTACAATTTTAAAGGTTGTTACTCTTTGCTGCCCTCTTAAAAGTTTGTTCACATTTGTATTCTCAACCTTGAGTTATTTTATAAAATTGGTTTGCTTTATTATCTTTTTTTTTTTTTTTTTTTTTTTTTGAGACACAGTCTCACTCTGTCTCCCTAGGTAAAGTGCTGTGCCATTATTTAAGCTCATAGCAACCTCAAACTCTTGGTTCAAGAGATCCTCCTGCCTCAGCCTCCCAACCTCAGGTACCTGCCTCAATGCATGTCTAGTCTTTCTATTTTTAGTAGAGATGAGGGTCTCACTCTTGTTCAGGCTGGTGGGGTCTTGCTTTTGCTGGGCTGGTCTTGAATTCCTGAGCTCAATCAGTCCTACCCATCTCAGCCTCCCAGAGTACTAGGATTACAGACATGAGCCACCACATCTACACTCTATTGTATTTTTTTTTTTTTTTTTTTGAGACAGAGCCTGAATAGAGTGTTGTGGCATCACAGCTCACAGCAACCTCCAATTCCTGGGCTCAAGTGAGTCTCCTGCCTCCGCCTCCCAAGTAGCCCGGACTACAGGCGCCCACCACAACGCCCGGCCGTTTTTTGTTGTTGTTGTTGCAGCGTCATTGTTTGGCGGGCCTGGGCTGGATTCAAACCTGCCAGCTCAGGTGTACGTGGCTGGCGCCTTAGCCCGTTGAGCCACAGGCACTGAGCCCACTCTATTATATTTTTTAAAACGTGTAAGAATATAAACTGACAGGATATGCTGCTTTAAAAGTAATACTATGTAAGTAAAACAGGTCTTTTTAAAAAACACCTTTAAATAGATCCTGCTGGCTCAGCACTGTAGCTCAGTGGGTAGGGCGCCGGCCATATTCATTGGGGCTAGCAGGTTCGAACCTGGCCTGGGCCTGCTAAAAACAATGACAACTACAAGAACAACTACAAAAAATAGCCAAGCATTGTGATGGGTACCTGTAGTCCCAGCTACTTGGGAGGCTGAGGCAAGAGAATCGCTTAAGCTCAAGAGTTTGAAGTTGCTGTGAGCTGTGATGCCACGGCACTCTACCAAGGATGACACAATGAGACTGTCTCAAAAAATAAAGGGAGAGAGGGAGGGAAATCATGCTGTCTTATAAGTACCATGGTATTTATGAGGAAATAAATTCAGTCGTGCATCGCATAACATTTCAGCCAACTAATGCCCACATACACAATGGTGGTCCCATAAGACTATAATGGAGCCAAAAAATTTCTGTCATCTAGTGACCTCTTAGCCATTGTAATGGTCTTGATGTCCTGGCGCAAGACATTACCTTTTCTACGTTTATATATTTACATACACAGATACTTAGCATTGTGTCATGGTTGCCTATAGTATTCAGTACAGTAACATGCTTTGCAGCCTAGCAGCAATAGGCTATACCATATATCCTAACAGCATAGTAAGCTATGCCATCTGGGTTTGTGTAAGTACATTCTTAAATTCACAGCACATTGAACTCTCCTAATGATGCATTTCTCAGAGCACATCCCATCATTAAGGGCCACATGATTGTACTTCTCCCTCCTCTGGACAGCCAGGATTGCTGATTATCAGGACAGTATAATCCAGCCGGTGCTGTCTATCCAACCACCAACTTGCTTATTTTAGCCCTTCCCTTCCTGTTTCTCTCCCACCAGTGCCTAAGGGGGCCTAGGAACGAGAACCAACCCTTAGTAAAGCAGCTATTCCACCCAAGCAAGTGACTGGCACTGATCCACACACCAGGCCCAGCCCACTCCCTACCGGTCCTTGGCCCCACACCCTTTCCAGTACAATGGCAGCTTAGTCAAAGAACTGAGGTTTGCTAGAGCACCAAGTTTCATTGTTTCCCTCAGGCCAGATTTTGGAAGTAAAAGTAAGAGAAAGCAAAATAAGATTAAATTCTGAGTAGCTGGAGTTGCTTACTCTATAAAACAGCTAAGGTTTAAGTATTTGTTCACCTACCCCTTCAACATTTTGGTGATGTATATAAAAATTCTTAGCTGCTATGTATTTCCTTCACATTTACCAACATCCTTTCTTTCATTGGTATATCATGTCAGATTTGCATCAAATAAGGGCATAATGAGGGTGGTGCCTGTGGCTCAAAGGAGTAGGCGCCCACCCCATATACCGGAGGTGGTGAGTTCAAACCCTGCCCCGGCCAAAAACTGCAAAAAAAAAAAAAAAAAGGTGGGGGGAGCATAATGAATATTTTCAATGTCTTTAATGGAGAGACTAGGTGTTGTTTTTGATAGCTCTATTCAAAGTTGATCAGGGGTTTGCAATGTTACTAACCTTCAACCTAACTAACCTGGGGGAAAATCCAGCAGTGATCACTAGGTTACCATTAGCAGACCTAAGAAGGAAAGAGTGTGGCAGGATATGCATTCTAAGGAAATACATACTTAATGTATTTACCTCACGTTCCATTTATTGACTAGTTGCTTTATTTCTGGTCCATTCCCTATTTCACATCTTTTGTCGAGTACTATAGGAGTATAGCCTGATGACAGAATTCTGGAAAGTATAGAGTGGTTTCTCAATTTAGACAATTACAGAATAAAAAATTTGAAAAGGGATTGGGCTTGATGGATGGAAAGTAAGTTTTTATTAGGAATGTCAAAAAGTAGTGGAGCGGGAATAGCAACGACCAGAAGCAGCTTCACTTGATTGTAATTTTTAGTGGGCGGTAAACACAGGCATCAAGCCAGCATCTCCACTTTATAAATAATAAATCTTTCTTCTGTGGTGGTGGTATTGTGAAAGACGCATGGTAAGGTTGCATCATTATGGTGAATCACTAAATGGGTGGCACTGTCTTGAGAGGCAGCTGTGTTTGGAAAGGGATTATTCTACAGCTTGGTCCAGAACACCTTGAACATACAGCAGAGCAGTTATCTCGGATATTTTACACTTTGAGAAATTTCACTGGCCAATTATGACATGTATGCAAGGATGTTCATTAAAAAAAAATTCACATATGAAGGTATCCTTGAGCACATAATTATTTTTGTAGTAAGAGGAAAATAGTAAACTGAAAGCATACCTTCTGTTTAAGAGCAAATTTCCCATACTGTTTTCCTTCCTTACAAACTACAGCTGTGTAGCCAGTAACTGATCCTTAGGATGCTTGTCTGGTTGTTGTTATAGTGAAGGTATTAAAAGTAGAAGCCAAATATTAACGTTATCTACTGGGAGAAATGGGAATTTTAGGGAAATTTGCCTACTACCTCCTTTTCCTAACTACCCCACCCCACCTCTCAAATGGTCATTTTTTTCTTTGTATGTCCCTCTCCATCTAGCAGAGTTGTAAAGCACAATGGCTACACATAAATGCCTTTTCCTTAGTTGATAACCATCTTTGCCTAAAAAACCGAAACACAACCACTTTTTCACTAGTGAAAAAAATTTTAGAACCCCCAGCCTTCCAGTTAACACATTACTCCACTAATGGAAGTTGACAAGATGCTTATATAAACAATTTAATATTGTTTTAATGAAAACAATCAGGAAATTAATGAGAATGGTATATAATAAGGTAGTTCACTTGCTACAGGAATTGATTTTACTTTTTAAACTACTATGGAAATGTCTCAGACAATATCCATTGGGAATTTATTCTTTAATAATAATTGATTTCTCATTTAAGGAAAACCTGTATCCAGTAACTCAGGTATGGCAGAAATGAAGTCAATGTTCCGGGAAGTTCTTCCAAAACAAGGTAATGTACATCACAAATATTTAGATCATTGACTGTTATAGGGACAACAAAATGATAGGCAGTGTCACCTAGCAGGCCTTAACAGCTAAACATCTGTAGCTATTTTGTTCTATCTCATTTAGTGTATCTACTTTTTACTGTATACTTTATTCACCAGAAGGTTGTAAAGGATTTCTTTTTTTAAAGGCAACAAATAAAAGCATTTCTTATAGTGAGAGATCCTCATATAGCCAATATTGCTTATTACAATAGAAAATTTTCAGTTAAATAATGTAATGGAATTTACCATATTAAATATGGTCTGAAAGTAGAGAAAACAAAATCCTAAATCAAGCATTAAAAAAAGCTGAAGGTACTTAGAATACTCGTTAAAACCAAATTTTATGTACTATGTATGTATTCTCCCAATCTTACTAAAAATTAAACATTCATACAAAAAAATTGTCTTATGGTAGGTAAAGTCTTAGGTAGAAAGCTCTAAACTTCTCTTCCTCAGGAAACACCCTAATACTAAGAAATGTTGGTTATAGGGTAATTTATCCTTCTGGTGCCAAAACAAAACTTAGGTATAAGAGTTTTACACTAACAGCGAAGTTCTAAGTTCAGACCTTTATTCCTAGTTGCAAATCCAAACTACCAAACTGTGTTATGTCCCTTGAATTCTTATTTTTTCTTAAACATAGGGCAATTGTCTGTCGAAGATGTAACCACAATGGTGCTTTGTAAACCCAAACTTTTACCCTTAAAATCTCTGACTCTGGAAAAACTGGAGAAAATGCAGCAAGCAGCACAGGATACTATCCGCCAACAAGAAATGGCAGA
>CAUYON010033667.1:0-35422 GCA_963573935.1 Arctocebus calabarensis
CACACTCCTGCCCAGGTTCTCCCAAGGCAGTTCAACCAAGTGCCAAGTCCAAAAGAAACCCAAACGGCTTACAGGCAAGGCCCTTCCAGCCTGCAGTCCCACTGCTGCCCCACCCACAGCCGCAGACAGGATCAGACCGAATGAACAGACGCAACCACTTGCCCAGTCTCCGCCGCTTTAGCCTTCCTCAGGGTGTCCAGAAGCCACACGCTGTCTCCCTGTGTCCCCAAAGGGAAGTTTCTGGGCAGATCCCACCTGGCAGAGATGCCTGAAGTCCTCTCTCCCCAGTCTCACTGTGCCCAGCCGCAAGGAAGCTGTTACTCGTCATCATTATTTTTATTAATAGTCAATTCTTACTCAACTACACCAAAAGTTTATCAGTTTCTTCATGTGGTTTCTTGTACCTGGTGATATATGTTTCAGAGAAGTGCTACAACTAGTCAACTAGTCTTAAAGACTAACTAAGCTAGTCTTATAAAACTGGACATTGGGAATAATTTTCCCTAAGGGTTTTGAAGATATCCTTTTTGGCATCTACTGTTACTTGAGCCTTCTGAGGAACTAATCATCTTATATGTGTTCCATCCTCTCTTCTTTGGTATCTTTTAAGACTTTTCCCCCTTAATTTGATATATAACATTTGCGCTACAATTGTGTCTAGGCATGGTAGACATGAATTTGTTTTTCTTTCCTATTTTTTCTTTTCTCTTTCTCTATTTTTTTTTGGTGGGCCTCTTTAGAAAGGATTTATTTTCATTTATCTGGTTCAGGAGTAGGTTGACTCCTGCAGTTTGAGGACTGGTAGTTGTTTAGGAGTTTATAGGTTGGGAGATAGAGATTGCACTAACAAGCATTATAGGTCTATGATGCAATTAGTCAAATGTAAAAATTTAGTGGAATTTGGAAACCAAACACAATTTGTGACTCCATAGAATGGGCCTCCCTGGCCCAACTCCAGCCAGGCTAGCACTTGCTTGGTCTCAGGCTCACCTAGCAACTTTCTGACCCCTTTGCCTTATTGTCCTCTAGGGAGGTAAGGGGTTGATCAGGCTGAATCAAACACCAGACTATTCTGCTAGCTTGGAACAGGCACGTGAGTCCACTGCAGTGCCAGGCATTCATCCTTTCGAGGAAAGTTCTGGCATATCCTAGGAAGAAAGGCGGGGAAAGCTGGGGGCACTCAGGGGCTTTGGCAGCAACTATTTACTAAGTGGTGCAGAATTACTTCAGTATTTTAAGGATCCCTTTGCTGCTATGAGGCCACTGTCAGCACACTCCATACTATCCTGCTGAGCCAGATTTTCTAATGTTCAGATGTTGAACCTGAAGTTTCGCAGTAGCCATGATTATACCTTGTCAGAATGCCTGCATCTCTAAATGTTCAAAAGAAAGCAAGGAAGAAATTAAGGTATGCACATAGCCTGTGGTTTCCCAGTGCCCAGGCCATGATCACTGAGTGTGTTTCTGTGCATTTGAGCTTGAGGCCACTCTAGGGCCTTGCTAGATATTTGACCCTTTTTTCTTGAGCACCTTGAGAGGTTGTTTGGTTACCTCTCTGGGCTATGATCTCTTGATTGATGCCATTTCAGGATGGTATTTATTGACTCTTACTATACAAAGGGGAAATTATACCCATTTGTGTTTGACCATGTCCCATGCTAACAAGGTATAGGTCTAAACAATGATCAGCTGACAGGTTGAAATGATTATGGCATCCATTATCCACTCAAAGTGGGACTATTGAGAGAAACCTAGTTATCCTATTGGGATACTTTCTGGGAAGATTTACTGCAATCCTTTCTGAAAGGGAAGGATCTTTGTGAAGCCACATAGAGGTGGTGCGGCACCCTCCTGGTCTGTTGGGGTTCATTATGCAGATTTCTTCTGATGAGCTCAGCCTTTTCTCCTCCTTGACCTCCCTGAATACATTCTCAATTTCTTCTGTCTTCTTTTTCTCTGCCTCACCTGTACAGTGACCACAATTTCCTGCATTGCACTGGAAGCCTTTGATGACTTAATTCACAAGAAGTATACTTCATTACTGATGCTGCATATAAACCTGCATGCAAAATGCACATCAGCAATTGAATGTCACAGTGCTGCCCCACATGCAGCTTGCTGAAGCCTAATTCAGTGGAAAGTCTCCTGAACGAACGACTCATTTAGGGTATACACAGGAACATGTATTGTTTACAGTGTGCTTCAAAATAATCAATACTGCTTAATCTAAAACAGATATCTTTTTTGTCTTTTAGAAGGCATAATAGAGCAGGACAAATTCATTTTAGAATTTAGTTAGAGATGGTGGCTCACACCTGTAATCCAGCACTCAGGGAGGGTGAGGCAGGTGGATCGCTGGAGCTCAGGAGTGCGAGACTACTCTGAGATAGAGGAAGACCCAGTCTCTAGGAAAAAAAGGAATAGCCTGGCTGTGGCAGTCACTTGTAGTCCCAGCTACTTGGGAGGCTGAAGCAAGAGGATCACTTGAGCCTAAGAAGATTACTTTGAGGTCACTGTGAGTTATGACGCCACGGCACTCTACCAAGGGTGACAAAGTGAGACTGTCTCAAAAACAAAAAATAAGCTTTATTGAGCTTGATGGAGCACCTACTGGTGCTCAAGATAAAGTCAGCATTCCTGTCTTCCAGAAGCTTACTGTCTAATTGTGATTCCAATGATAGCACTCCTAAAATAACCCAAGAACAGGACAGGAATTACTTGTGTTAAGTAGTATGGAACGGACTCCAAGAGCTACAGAAGTATGCATAGGAACAAATCTAATTCTCTAAACAACCGCTGAGTTCATAAACAGTTGAGCAGTTTCTAGATGTAGGGTCCTCTGCTAGTTGCCATGTGGGACCCATGTATATAGACACTCTCTTTGTCTTTCAGGGAGCTTACAATTGTAGGGGACAATGGCTGGAAAGTGAAGAGTCCTTGCAGGGCTTCTTTGAGATTTCAAGCTCTTTCATGTCCAGGGGACATTCCTTTTCTTTCTTTCTTTCTTTTTTTTTTTTTTTCCAGCTTAAGTTTCCTTTTAGTTTTGGAACTGAAACAGTAGAATACAGTGGTCTGGCTGCCATGACCTTCCGGGAAAATGAAAGCAGAGTGTTTATTGGTTAAAAAAACAAACTTCTAAATGTGAAACCAGCTGCTCAGGCAAAGTAGAGAGCAGATTAACGGGAGGCCACACAATCAGGGCTGGTGATGGCAGCAAAGGTTGGCTTTCAAAGCTTCTGCGATCACAGAATAAAAAGGGGGCGCATTTAAATATCAAATAATCACCAGTAGCCAAACTCCTCCAGACTCAGTACAATTCATGCAAATCTAGGTTCCTTTCCTCCAGACACACAGTGACTTGGGATAAATGGAGGATCCCAGCTTTCTCTGCCTCAGGGTGGAGAACTTTTGGGGTGAAGATGGAGTGGGGTGCCTTCCTTCATTCCTCCTCCCCCACTAGCCCTGCTCGGTACTATCGGTTTCCATCTTTTTTCTTCCCCCTCTGCTCCGGCCGCCCAAAGCCACACCTCCAGCCCCGTTCTTACTTCCAAGGGTTGACCTGTGTCGGCAGCTGCCTCCTACTCGACCCTCTGGCAGGCGTCTCAGACTCATCTTTCTCACCCTAACTGCTCCCAATCCTGCATTTCTATCTCAGTTAATGGCACACTCGGCCCCTTAGCTGTCCTAGTCAGAATTCTGAAAATTATCCCTGACTCGCTAGTGGCTGTAACTCTGCCCACCCCTGTAGATGAATCTCCGATTTTTCTCCACCGAGAGGGCGTTAGTTTACTCCATGCACAGCTCACTAAAAGGGCTTCCACACTTGATTCTCTGCTTAGGACACTGTTTTTCGACCTTTTTATCTTGCAGCACACTCGAACCTAACTAGTTAAACTTTCACAGCACACTTAAATTCTGTTGATCAAAAATAAAAAAAAACAGAGTAATAAAAATATATACTTACTGTGCTTTGAACTTCTTTTAAAGTAAAATTAATGATCGTTAAAAATGTTGGCAGCACACCCAAGATCCTCTCACGGGGCACCTACTGCACACCGGTTGAAAATCCCTGGCACGGGACCTCACCTCCCTTTCAGCACACTTGCCTTGAGTAACGCTGTAAAAACCCAATCCGTTTTTCAGACCTTCAAAAGTTCTTCATTCATGTGGGCTGTTCACTGCGTATTCTTCCTTCTTCAGCTCATGCTACGGCTCCATGCCCTCCCTCGTCTCTTCTGTACATGCCACACTCAACTCCCTTTGCTTTCTCTTCCTGCAGCCTTTGTGATTGTTGCTTTGCCTGAAAAGATTCTTCCTCTTTCCACCTGGCTCACTTGTGTCATTTCTTTAAGACTCTGCTTTGGTGCTAACCGTCAAGGAAGCTTTCTCTGCCCGCCCATCTTCAGCACCATCACCTGAAGCCCCCTCCGTATTTCATCTGTGACATTCTGCATAGCGTTTGTTTTAGCAGACAATGTTTGGCTTCCAGTCAACTGTGACTCTCTTGACTCTCCTCCGTATGCACCCCCAAAGTTTAGCTTAGCCCATACATGCTGACCCGTCAGTGGCTGTTTGCTTAATGAGTGGGTGGCGATTAGACATACTGATTAGGTGGTAAATAAAGGATACAGACTTCTGGGGAGGGAAGGATCTTGGTTCTTTAGAGAAGGGGAGGGGGAAAGAAGATTGTCCAGGTGATAGAAGAGTCCTGAGCTAAAACGCAGGAGTGAGAATGTGGGTAAATTTGGGAGATTGAGAGTTATCACCTGGGATTTTGGAGGAACGTGATCATCAGGCAGGTGGGTTGGATTTTGGAGGGCGTTTCAGGCGTCCATTCGGTGCTTCATGTACAGCAGCCAAATAAACATTTCCCAAGCATTTATGAAGTCCTAACTGGGTACAAGGTATTATATATAGTCACATAAAATTTATTTTAGATACGTTAACTTTGACTAGCTGGATTGCAAGCCTCTCTGAAAACACAGTGTTTTTGAACTCCTTGGGTATTAATTTTTAAAAATTATTCAACCAAAATTTGATAAAACATTATATAATATTCTCTATGTGTTATTCACATCTTCATAAAATTTGGTAATGGATATCATGCAAATAAAAGTATATTTAGCTACAATTTCCCTTTTCCCCTATGTATGGTGACTATGGGTGACATTGTAGAGAAATACAAAGGATAGATAATGAGACACTCTTACTTTGGCAATGGTGACTCCAAGATATAATAATAAACAAGAATTATAACACCACATAGAAGGGCTCTATGTAAGCTATTTAAGTGGTGTTTGGGGATCATG
Organism: Arctocebus calabarensis; assembly: GCA_963573935.1. Taxonomy (NCBI): domain Eukaryota; kingdom Metazoa; phylum Chordata; class Mammalia; order Primates; family Lorisidae; genus Arctocebus; species Arctocebus calabarensis. Next base: position 5,310 of record CAUYON010033667.1, read on the forward strand.
GATGAAGAGGTTCTTAAATATATGGGAGGATTCGGGAGGACCCTGAGAGGATATATGAGCTCAATATGCACCCCTCCATTTTTGGTCCCAGCTATGGAATTTCCTCTAAGCATCTTAGAAAGTCTTCCCATTTCTTTCTTATGAACATAGTTATATAAAATGCATGTTTTATTTTGAACCATTATCTTGGGTGGAAAGGTATTTCTTACAAAGTTATCCAATATCTCCCTCTTGTAATGTTAATCCATTGATTCCAGTTCTGGAGCTACCCAGAATACATCTAATTAAATGAGATAACTTTGCCATTCCCCAAGAAACATCCTCAGTTGTTTTAACTACGGTGTTCTTCATTTGAGGCTGATCTCCAGACATTTAAAAAGACTTGTCATCTTGAATATCTCTCTGTCATGGTAGGGAATTGGCACTCTTATAGCATTGCTGGATGTCTTAGTGTTTGCATTTGTAAACCAGTTTTTGAAACTCACTAAAAAATGTGGTGAATATCTTCAAATGTTATGCTTAGAAAAGACATAAGAGATGAGAAAAGAGTAAGAGATGAGTTTAGTGATGTGGCCATCATGTCAACCCCAACACACCACACAGAGCGGAGAGTCTGTTGGAAGTCTTGCCTTGTCCAATCTCTTCTTTATACAGATGGTGAAGCCAAGGTCCAGGAAGATAAAGTGGCTTTAAAAGTTTGGGAGCTCATTGAAAGATGAAGGTGAAGTAATCATTTATCCTAATTAAAGGGGAATCTAAAACACTGCTGAAAGCTTTTCCCAAGTAACTGTTTACGTAATAACGCTGTCGCTGTTGCTTTCTCGCCCTTTCCTCAAAGCCTCTGGCATTGGTTACTCGGACGCACAGCTTCATCTGCTCTGGACAGTCTGCTTTGTCTGTGGTTTACTGGGGTTAATGATTTATATTTTAAGGGGCTACCTGACAGGCCTAGGCAGGACTGGTGCAGCTGGAGAAACCTGCTGATAAAGCCAAGGTTGAGGTGTTGGTCCCTGCGAGCTCCTCAGCTTTGCTTTGCTTAGCTGCAGTGATAGCCCTAGTCCCCGTCAGTCATCTCACACAGGGACTTTGACAACAGGAAGGAGCCTGGAGACAGTGAAGAAGGATGGCTTCCAAACGCTCACTTACAGTGGAAATCTGCATCCGTCATAAATAATAATGGCGATGATGTTAATTAGGATAGCTAATGTTTATGGAATACTAAATACATTGCCAGAACTATGCAAGTGTGTGCAGCCTGGCAAAGTCTTAATTAAACCTCACAACCCTGTGATGTAAGTATTACCATTGTTTCCATTTTAAAGATGAAGAAGGCAAGACTTGAGATAGTTAGAGGACTTGTTCAAGTTTAACTCTCTTGGTCTGTTTGGGCTGCTGTGCCAAAAATAACTGCACTCTAGATGGCTTGTAAATCAAAGAAATTATTATTTCTCATAGAGCTGGGGGCTGAGATGTCCGAGATCAAGGCAATGGCAATGTAGTGTCTGGTGAGGATCTGCTTTGTGGCTTCTGGAGCACAACTGCTTCGTCCTCACCTGGTGGAAGGGGCGAGGAAGCTCTCTGGGCCTCTTCTGTAAGTACACTCTATCCACGAGGGCTCTGCTTCCATGACCTAATCACCTCCCAAAGTTCCCACCTTCTTACACTACAGCCTTGGGGGTTAGGATTTCAACATATGAATTTTGGGGGGACATACACATCAGTTCATTGAGCTAACAGGTATGTTGTAGACAGGTTTTTCAGCCTTTTTTTAATCTCATGGCACACTTGAACCTATAGTTAAACTTCTGTGGCACACTTAAATTATGTTGTTAAAAAAAAGTAAAAAAAAAGAATATACTTACTGAGCTTTGAAATTCTTTCCAAAATAATTTAGCTAATTATCTTTAAACATTTTTGTGGTACATCTATGATCTTTTCACGGCACACCAGTGTACTGTGGCACCTGATTAGAAAATCACTGTTATAGAGGCTGCCTAAGTTTTGCACCTGAGTTTGGCTGACTCCAATGTTTATGGTCTAATTGAAGCACCCAGCTTCTCAGCCTGAATGCTTGATTGTGCATTGGTTACCTCTGAGTTGCAATCCACGCATTTATTTGCCTGCTCTTATTTTATTGTTAGTGGGATTGACAGGCATTGTGGTATATAGCTCAAGAGCAAGGGCTTCAGCGTTAGAATTACTGAGCTCAATTCCCTGCTCCACCATGTATATTTTAGCTCTGTCACCTAGAGAAAGTGATCAGACCTCTTTGTGCCTCCTTTTTCACATTTGTAAAATGGGGAAAATAATAACACATACTCCTCAGGTTTATGGGGGGGTTAAATTAATATCAATAGAAAATTTAGAACAAATCTTATGTTTGATATTACTGCTGGACGACCTAATAAGGAGCTAAAGGTGGCGTCTTAGGTTTTGAAAAGTGCTCATTTACGTTGTCTTGTTATTCCAGGATGCATAACTCCCAAACTGCAAGTCTGCCTGCTCCTAAAGAAAGGGTGGGAGCTGGGCAGAAACCAAGGGCCCCTGGGAATGTGGGTTGAAAACAAGCATGTATTTCCCCCCCCCCCCCCACACACGCACAGAAGTAATAATTCATACATAGAAAGTGCCCCTGCGGAAGTTTAAACTTTTCTCACTCCAGCCCCTCCATCCTTTTTTGAGTGTGCCGGAAGGCAATTGTGCAGAGTCCTTTGCTGGGAATTCAGAGCATGTATATTGCATTCCCTCCTGTGGTCAACCTGTTCCCAGGCTTGTTATCTGGCTCCAGCCTCCCATTAACACAATCCCTGGGGGAAGAGCAGCTTTTTTACATTAGGTAGTAATGCTCTTATTAATGATAAATTGATGAAGAGCTACTTTTTTGCATTAGATGAATGGTCCTTGGATAATGGGATTGGAATCAGACCAGGGGTTTTATTCTGTTTTGCTGGGAGAGTGAGAACTATCTAAAATATTCCTTTTTCTTGTCTTTTACTAAAAAGTGATATGGCCAAAGCATTTTGGCTTTCCATTTATTAGAACAACTCAAACTACATGTATGTGCAGATGGCTTTATCCCTTTTTTCTTTGACATTGTCTTTGGTAGATGATGGGCTTCCAAGTAGATCTTAAGGCCTCATCATGAACCATGGTCCATCAGTTGTCCAATGAACATCTGCCTCCTACCTCCACCCTCCTCCAGTTGGGTTGAGTGGTGAGAGACACTTTCAGTTGGATTCTGGGACTTTTCTTCTATTCTGAGGAGTAAAGTTACTCTCTTTGGGGAGGTCTTACGATGTCTGTCATCTGGTCTGACTCTGGAGAAAGTACCGAGTTCTGAGTGACTGGTAGAAGTATACCCAGCTGTTGATGCTTTCTGCGGTCTTACTATCACCCTGAAAAAAACGTAGCCTTCGCTTCACTTCCAAATTGAGAGAGAAGGAGATTAGCTTCTGTGACTGAGAGCTAATGCTCCAGTTTTCGAGGACTTGGCCCCATGGTGATGAGTGTCTTGCTATGATCATAGGCAGGTTGTGGGCCCCAGACCCTCGTTACATAGTCTCTTTTTCTGTGGTTCATGAGATGTCTGAGAAACGGTCCCCGTTTTAGAGCAAAAGTCCCCTGTAATTTCGCCTGAGGAGTTTTCAGAAAGATGAGCGTTGGGGGGAATTTCTTTAGATTCCTCTCTAAACTACACAAATGAGAAACTAATCAAAGTCATGTTGACTTGTTGATTTAGACCCAGGTCTATATCAATAAGCATAATCCCCCTTTGGGATAAATTATCGAAGGCAAGTGCTTTGAATGTAATTAGTACAGCAGACCATGGGGTGTTTGCGTTCTGTTCTGGCGGAGCAGTTATAGATTCATAATAAGTTGCTTATTTGCATGATTATCCCTCATTTAGTGGTTTTTTTCCCCCCAAAAGGTTTAGGGGAGAGTAAGTTCTTGGTAGGGATGTGTTTTGGGGAGAAGGAAAATTAATAATTATTGAGTACCTCCTCTATGTTGGACATTGGGCTGGGCGCTTTATCGAAATTATTTTCTTAGGACAACCTTGTGAGCTAAATTTTGAAATCGAGTTTTTTGTTTTTTTGTTTTCTTTTTTTCTTACTTTACCAATAAAGAAACTAAGACTTCTGATCCCGTCGCGAACACATTTATTGAGCTGGGATTCTAAGCAGCCTGACTCTTTCAAGTTGACCGAGAAGGAAGGCAGTTCTGTGCTTAAAGTTGGATTGGAGGCAGGGTTAGGGCGCGGTGGGCCCCTGGACGAGGCCCCATCGAGTTTTCAAATCGCACCCTTTGTACAAGTTGCCTCAGGCACAGGGCAGCTAGGGATCTTATTTTAGCAGAATTAAACTCTTTAATGGATTTTCCTCCCCATGCCCTGAGAATATTTTTGGTTTCAGACACAACTTCCTTTTCAGGAAGATCCACTCGTCACAACAAAAGACCACAAGCAAAATGTATTTCTAGCCTTCTGAAGAAAAAGGAAAAAGAAAAAAAAAGCAATTAATTAGGCTTCATTTTTTTCCCCCCTGCACATCAGGCACTTTTGAAAAATGTTTTCTTAACTCTATCGTGACATGAACTTGGAATTTTTGCACAGAACGGCTGCGCTGGAAGAAAGCCCAGGACCGCAGAGGCGGTGTTGCTAACGCGCTGGGCAGCTCCGTGTGTCAGACTGTGGATTTGAAAGTGGGGCCTTTCCCGTTCCTCCTTTTAACACGTGGAGCTGGAATATGTACATTTCAGGTGCAATATAAGTTTCAGACTTGCAAATTTTTGTCATGAAATCAAAAAGAATAGAAAATTGCAAGAGCAGAGGGGGAGTGGGTGGGAGGTGAGTGGACCTCTTAATGTCAGCGGGATGGAAATCAGCAGGATAATGAGGGTTGCTAGAGTAAATAATTTCCATTTTATCCCCAATAAGAATAATCCCTCCCTCACCTTTCAAATTCCCTGCTCACCTTCTGTGCATCCAAAACAAATGATTATCTGCTCTTCATTCCTGAACGAGCCGTGAAGTGGGTGTAGTTACAGAATTCTGAAGGGTTTCTCTCTGGGGCCCTCTGTCTTAAGCTGGTAGCCCATAATAAGCATTAGCATGTATGTTGCTTTTAGACATGTTTTGCAAAGCCCTGTTTGTTTTTCTCATTGGACTTGGTGAGCACGGGAACCCCACAGTACATTAGGTATTCTCAGCTTGGGGGTTCATAGGCCACTCTGGAATCTCCGTAGAAAAACAAGAGACACTGTATAATGTGCCCAGTGAAAGCCCGCAGAAATGCAAAATGAAATGGATGGGCTGTATGTGCCGCTCCAGCTTAGAGTGACATTTGTTTTTTTCTGTCGCCCTTCACCAGGACTGATTCTGACACTTTCTCTGGCCCTCACGACAAGAATGATCTTGTAGCCTTTCTCACAACTACACTCCAAGTAGCTGGTGTAAGTTCAGTCTTTCTAGATGTGGAAGACTCTGGAGGAGCTGCAGCAGGCTGTCCAAACCTTAGAGAGACACGAAGAAACGCACCTTCTTTCTTGCCATTGCTCTTTAGTGACCAGAGGGGACTTTAGAACCCGTTATCCATCTGGGACAGTGCTCAGCACTTATCTGCTTTGGGGTGAAAATGAGCACTCAACTTATACAGGAGTGCCTTTCTTCTCTTAGGTGTATAGAAAGCATCTTGGGTTAAGATAAATAATTTCGGGGACAGTCATTAAAACGAGGCTCTGGCCTTCAGACTCTAGTGACGTATAAAATGCCTCTGTGTGAATTCCTTCTTCCTCTGTTCCCTCACGCTTCTCCTAGGAATCTAGAAACTTGGGTTGATGGATATCACCATCATTGATTACCACTTAAAAACAAGAAAAATAAATTTACCAGTCCTCAGTGATTTTAACGGGAAAGCATCTTGCATCCGTACGTTTTGGTGACAGAATCAGGTGGTATGTGACTTGCTGTGCTTCCTAGAAGGCTGTTTTGAAAAGGGAACATAGTTATGTCAGTGTTGCCCTGGGAATAAATGATAGATTATACAACATAAAACCATTATTGTCTAAGATGCTTGTTAAGGGAAAAATGCATACAATCTCAAACTTTATTTAACTAACTGTTTATCACCCCCCCCCCCCCACTATTCTGGGAGACATTTCAAGTAGTTGATACCATTACTATTGGTATTCACATGCTGCGACCTTTAAGTTCTTTTATTATTCTTGACCTTGTTGAGAACCTATCTTATTCTTTTTCTACCTTTACTGGGCTCTCACTCTTTGAGTTCAAGGATTGTTTTATTGGGCGTTATATCTTCTGTACCTAGAACTGTGCTTACTCACAAAAAGTGATTAATAAAATCACTTTTTTAATTGGTGCCCATAGTGTAGTGGTAATGCACCAGCTACATACACCGAGGCTGGTGGGTTTGAACCCAGCTCAGGCAACTAAACAACAACGACAACTGCAACCAAAAAGTAGCTGGGCGTTGTGGTGGGTGCCTATATTCTCAGCTACTTGGGAGGCTGAGGCAAGAAATTCACTTAAGCCCAAGAGTTGGAGGTTGCTGTGAGCTCTGATGCCATGGCATTCTACTCAGGGCAACATAGTGAGACTCTGTCTCAAAAATAAAATAAAATAAAATAACAAACAGTAATCTTTAACAGACACAAAGGCCATCCATATATAACTGGGGAAAAGGTCAGTCTTAACTAGTTAACAGTCTGAATTGTGGGATATATATTGAGAAACTGTAGAATGTCCTGGCTACCTGGGATGGTAAAGGCAATGTCATTAGAGTCAATCATTTGATAAGCCAAATTTAAAATTATTTTTTCTGTTTGAGCTTACTAAAATACTTAGGAATTATTACGTCTCTTAGCTAATATGAGATCTCTTAGCTTATCTTAATATGATCCTCCATTCATTTTTTTTTTTTTTATTATGATACTGCCCTTTACAAGCCTAGACAACAAAGTAGAGTGACTGACTGGTAGGGTCTAGGTTAACTGATGGCCAAGGTGACACTCCTTTCTTTTGATATGCTAAGCTTTGTTTACCAAAAGTGAGCAGCATTTTAAAATAGATTTTTATTTTGAAATAATATATTTTATTTTTGGAAGATCTAAGCAAAATGTATTGTACTTTTAAATATATCAGGTGACACAATGAATATTTACTAAACTGAATTGAATACTAAAGCTTTTTGATGAAAAAAGTCCCCAGATATTTATAAACTGCTATAATCCTACCATATAGGTTTATAGAGAAAAACTTTCCTTTAATAGTTGCATTTTCTCACACTGTTGTCCCCCCCATTTCTCCAACTCTCAAAAGGAAAAGCACACAGCAAACTCTTATGATTAAAACCTTTTAAATCTTTCCGAGTTAAACCTGAAATCCCCTATCAGAGGGCTAGAAGTCCTAAGGAGACGTTTGCGCCGGCCTGTGGGAGGAGTGGCGACTTTGAACTTACAGCCTACTTCCTTTCTTTTAAGTTATGAGGGGGGAGGACGTCAAGTCTACCACAAACGGATTTCTCCATTTGAATATCTAAATGATAGAGTTCCTTACCTTTTCCAAGTTTCCTTCTGACGGGTAGGCTCAGAGAACATCTCTCCCTGAAATTGAAATGTTGATATAAATATCTGAAGAGAAAAACCTAATCACAGTATACATTGAACAGGCTTACTGATCTTATATACCTGGAAAAAGATTTTCAAACAGACTCTGTCAGCTCAGCCTTGGCATTCCTTGTCAAACAAAAGCATGCCTAAAGACACATTTCAAAAGCAGACAATGCAACACTCGCTAACCTGTAGAAAATCGAAAAGGAGCGCAGAGGCCAAGAACAAACAGAATAGGGAACCGGGAGCGACGGAGCACAGTTCTGAGAAACCATTTCAGAGAACCAAATATGTTTTTAAAAGACCACATCAATAATTAAGCATCAGCAAGTCAAATTCCATTTCTTCTTTGCTACGATTGTCTTAAGATTTGGAATGAAGAAATGAGATTATTGATTCCGCTTCAGCAAAAAGGAGTTAATACTCATAATCTGGAGGGTAGGATGGGAAAAAAGGAGGTGGAGGAGCAAACAGTATCTTATTTTTGCAGGGAATGCTTGCATAAGTTGAATTCTCTTCAGTTATGTCATAACAGAAACATTTCAATCGACTGCAGATTGGGGTCACGTGGCCCTGAGCAGAATTAAAACTCTGTGTCTTTTGAAAGGTGAGATCCTATTTCTCTACTCACATTTATGTGACTTATGTGACTTGTCTTGACTATTTAGTGATTTGGTAACGTGCCAGAGAGTAGGGCATATATCTGAGTTTACCTCTATGTATGGTTTTCCATGGCTTTAATATTTTTTCTATTTATAGAGTGTTACTTCTCGTGCCATTGAGCCTAGATGTCACTAACAGATTTCTTTACCTAAAGGCAATTTTTCTTTTTATTTATTTATTTGAGACAGAGTCTTACTTTGTGGCCCTTGGTAGAGTGCTGTAGCATCACAGCTCACAGCAACCTCCAACTCCTGGGCCCAGGCAGTTCTCTTACCTTAGTCTCCCGAGTAGCTGGGACCACAGGCGCCCGCCACAATGCTCAGCTATTTTTTTGTTGCAGTTTGGCCAATGCTGGGTTCAAACCCGCCACCCTTGTTATATGGAGCTGGCACCCTACCCACTGAGCCACAGGTGCCGCCCTATTTATTTATTTTTTTGAGACAGCGTCTCAAGCTGTCACCATAGGTACAGTGCCACGGTGTAATCAAGCTCACCGCAACCTCCAAATCTTGGGCTCAAGGATCCTCTTGCCTCAGTTTTTCTATTGTTGGTGGAGATGGAGACTTGCTCTTGCTCAGGATGTTCCGAACTCCTGAGCTCAAGAAATTCACCTGCCTTGGCCTCCCTGAGTGCTAGGATAAATGAGGTTTTTATTTATTGTAAGGACCATAAATGTGGGCCTTTATGGGTATTTTCTGTGCCATCATATGCACAGCCTTTGGTAAGGCAGGGAGAAGTGGCTGGTTTGAGAACAAGAGGGGAATATTGAGGAACCTATTGAGGACCCTCTGGAGAGAGGGCCGCGGGTGTGGGAGCTCCCCTTTCACAGACTTTGAACTTTGGTACCTTTTACTCCCTTCTATGTTCGAGGGGAAGTGGATCCACAGACTGGAGCGGAATGAAGATTAGAGGAACAAGGCTTGTTTTTTTAAAAAATTTTTTGTAGAGACCGAGTTCACTTTATTGCCCTCCGTAGAGTGCCGTGGCGTCACACAGCTCACAGCAACGTCCAACTCCTGGGCCCAGGCGATTCTCCTGCCTCAGCGTCCTGAGTAGCTGGGACTACAGGCGCCCAGCTATTTTTCTGTTTTGCAGTTCGGCCGAGGCTGGGTTTGAACCCGCCACCTTTGGTATATGGGGCCGGCGCCCTACTGGATGAGCCACAGGCACCGCCCAAACAAGGCTTGTTTTTGGTAGTGAATAAGGGGGCTGACACGAAACCTTGTCTTTCCATATCAGCATCTTAAGAGAAATGCCAGCTTTACACAATGAAAATGAATGGAAAGAACTGAAACTCATGTAATTTCAGACTAAATTTTTTATTCTTAAATTGTTACTAAATGGGAAAAGAATAAATAATGCACTGTTTATTTCCCACAATTATTTGAGTAAAACATGACATCTTTTTGATACAGTCCTTGCAGTGATTTGACGATTTCATTTCCTCCCAGTATCTGCGGATCTACTATTTCAACAAGTTATTTAACCTCTGTGTACCTCAGTTTTATGTGAAAAATAGGATAATAATGACACCTACCTAAATAGTGTTGTTGTGGAGATTCCACATATATATAGTTAATATGTGTAAAGTGCTTAGATCACTGCCTGCATGTGGTAGGTACAGAAATGTAAGTTGTCGTTGTAGTGGTATTTATCGCACTTATACAAATATAAAACTCTCATTTTTAAAAAAAAATCTATTATTCAGATGTTTAAGTGTATAATTCCATGACGCTTGGCAAATTGGCAGGGTTATGCCACCATCACCATCATTCACTTTTGTCTATCAGTTGAGATGTACTTGGATTGTTTTCATTTTTTAGCTGTTATAAATAATGATGCTCTGAACATTCTCATGCATAAGTGGACACATGTTTTTACTTCTCTTGTGTGGATTACATTTTCATTTCCCTTGAGTAGACATCGCAGGTAAAATGGTTAGGTCACATGGTAAATTTGTGTTTAGCCATTAGGAAACTACCAAACTGTTTCCCAAAGTAGCTGCATCACTTTCCATTCCCACCAACAGTGTGTTGAAGATTCTAGTTTATATCTGTGCCAACACTTCACATTGTCTATCTTTTTAAAATCATAGTTTATCATAGTTTTTCTAGTGAGAATGAAGTGGTAGTACTTTGAGGTTCTAATTTTCAGTTCCCTAATGACTTTTTTTAAAATTTCAGATTAGTATGAGGGTACCAATGATTAACACTGTAATGGGTTACAGTGTTCGCATTTGTCAGGTAAAGTCCAAGTTGTAGTTGAGCCCTTCACGCGGGAGGCGGGCCCCATACCTTCCATGGCTCCTGTTAGGTGAGAACACACCGTTTCTCCTTTTTCCTTCCCTCTCCCTCCTCCCTTCTCTTTCCACTTGAATTTAATTGTGTTTTTCTCTTGTGTAGGCATGTAGTTGTCAGTCCACTGGTTTCATTTTGGTGATAAGCACATTGGACACTTGATATTCCATTCTTGTGATAACTTTACTAAGGAAAATGTTCTTCAGCTCCATCCAGATTACTACAAAAGACGTAAAGCTTCTATCTTTTTTATGGCTTCAACTCTATCCAGATTAATACAAAAGATGTAGCATTTCTATCTTTTTTATCTTTTAGTAGTATTCCATGGTATACATATACTACAGTTCTATGGAAAATCCTCAAAGAGCTAAAAGTAGACCTTCCATTCAGTCCCACAATCCCATTAATAGGTATCTACTCAGAAGAAAAAAAATCATTTTGCTATAAAGAACATTTGCACTAGAATGTTTATCACAGCCTAATTCACAAACACCAAGATGTAGAATCAAACCAACTGCCCGTCAACCCATGAATAGATTAATAAACTAATGATGCTAAACATCTTTTCATAAGCTTAATGGCCATTTGTATATCTTCTTTGTTGAAATGTCTATTCAAATCTTTTTCCCACTTTTAAATTGGGTCCTTTGTCTTTTTATAATTGAATGATAAGAGTTTTAAAAAATAAATTATGAATATAGGTCCTATAAGAAATATAATTTGCTAATATTTCTTCTAGCTTGTGGCTTGCCTTTACATTTTTTAAATGATGTCTTTTGAAGCCCAGCAGCTTTTAAAAAATGAAATCTAATTTATCAATTTCTTCTTTTATGGATCATGCTTTTGTTATCATATTGAAGAGCTCCTTGATCCACCTGAGGTCATGAAGATTTTCTCCTTGTGTTGTTTGAAAATGTTGCTATATAGTTTGGGTCCAAGATCATTCCTTATTCTTTTCTTCCCCATGAACAATGGGCTAGACATTTACTCTTAAGTGAGAAAATACTTGAATGTGGTGACTACACAGATAAAAAGATGTGACCCCTGCCTGAAGAAGTTTATAGTCTGGTGGGGAGAGGGACGATGCATAAGGAGCACAGGAACAGAGAAATCCAAGTTTGCAGGAGTCAGGTGCATTTTCAGAGCAGTGGTGGTGCTGCAAACTTAGGAAATTCAGGAGGAGGAGGAATTTGGTGGAGGTGGGTGGGAGAGGGAGATGAGAGGAGTGTTAGGGATCACAAGTCTGAGGGGCCTGTGGAAGGAAGAGCTAGCTGGAACTATCTAGTAGCAATTATTAGTTAAGCTCTTTAGTTCAAGGAGGCTGTTTGGGCTGGAGATAGGAAATTAAGGCATCTTCTTGTAATTCTTGTAACCCCAGATATGTTAGAACACACAATACAATCATTTTATTAGACCTGGTGGAACATGCCTGAATTCCTCATCCAATGTTCAGAGGCACACCCTGGAAGCCAACTAGCCTTCGGCTTGATACCTCCTCATGTATGAATAAGTGAGAGTTTAATTGCTTCTCATCCTGAAGTGCTCTTGCCCTCAGTGGCGATTTTACTCTTCAGAGGCAGGTAAGAAGTGTTGGGGTAGCTGTAGCCAAGCATGATAAAAATCTGTTTCTAGTATTTGTGACAGTCCAACACAGGTCATCCTGGTTGGTAGGAAGTTTCCTCCACGTGGATCCATTTAGAGACCACGTTCCTTCCAACGTTTAGCCCCATTTCCCCCCAGAAGGCTCACGGGATCTGCATCCAGGCAGCAGATGCAGGTGGGAGGGGCCCCAAATGACCATCACTCACATTCCATTGGTGGCTTCACTTACATGCAAGGAAGCTGCTTCTCAGGGCTAAGTGTCTGTCATGGCAGAGGGAAGGCAAAGTTTTAGTGAGCCTTCTCACAACCACCACAGGGTGGAGAAAGTTTCAACCTGATACCTGAAGTCGACTAAACAATGCTTCACAAAAGTGTCTGATTATTGATTAGCTGAAGTTTTGAGCCTCTGCTGTAGGTTAAGCACTCTTAGGCACTATAGGGATAAGAGTAAAGCACAAATTGATTGGCTAACCTAAAGGTATTTATTTGTACTTACTGTGACCATAGCACTATGTGGAGACATACACTTAAATTATGGTCTTTCTCCTTGAGGAGGCAAAAATGACTCCATGGAAGTAATTAGCAATCAGTACTAAAGAGAATATTCGCCTTTAATAATAAGTAGTATTGCACGTGTTGTTTCAAGAATAAAATCCTGGAGAGTGTGGGTATTTAGGGCAGCTGTGCCAGAGGGGGAGAGGCGAAGGCCTAGATCGTCTAGAATGGAATTCATTTTTTTCTCCAGAATTTTAGGGGGTGCAGATGTTTTGTTTACATACTTTGTTTCTGTACAGATTGAATCAAAGTTACACATGTAAGCGTGCCCTTCTAGACGGTGTGCACTGTACCCAGTAGGTGTGGATTTTCTCATCCCTTCCTCCTGCTCCTCCCAACTTGATTTTCATTGAGATTTACTTCCAGATGGGCTCTTAAGTGTTGATCAATTCATTTTAATTCAGTGTTTAGTACATGTGTTTGTTTTTCCATCCTTGTGATGTTTCACTGAGAAGAATAGTTTTCACTTTCCTCTGGTTCATCGAAAAAGATACTAGATCACCATTTTCTTCATGGCTGAGTAGTACTCCATAAAATGCGTATGCCACATTTTATTAATCATAGAAGGGGATTTGGATGGATGGAGTAGAGAAGAAGGAACATGCCCAGAACAAGAGCCAGGGGTGTGTGAAGGCACAGAGGTAGTGTAAGTACAGGTGAGTGGATGTGAGGTCCGTCTGATGAGAGTGGAGGGCAGGTGTGCGTTTATCAGCTATTTCAATAGAATTGCTTTTCTTTGTTACAGCAGCATAAAAATTAGTTTGACAGATTTGCACCAGATATGAATTCATGGGGGGGTGGGTGGGCCATAGACGAAGAAAATGAATATATATATATATATATATATTTTTTTTTTTAAACTGGAGTCCTAAATTGTAATTCACAAGGGCAGATACTTTAAATTGCAGGGTTTATTTCTCGATTTTATTGTTTCTCGCATTGGCAGCTCTGTGTAACTTGCTCAGTCTTTGTAGTGGGCTCCAGGGTGAGCAGTAGCAGGGATTTATTTATTCAGTGATGGTTAATGATACTCCTGAGCCAAGCAGGGTAAGACAGTGTGTGGAAAATCAGGCTATCTTGGTTGAATGGGATCATCTTATAAAGAGCTTTGACAGTCAGATAGCTGAGTTCAGACTTGATGTGGCAGGTACCAGGGAGCCATTGAAAGTTTCCAGATAGGTGGAGGAACTTTTGGAGAGTGTTAGTTAATGAAGATTCATTTTCCATCCATATGCAGGATGGCTAGGGGCGAGGGAGGCAGGCGGGAGGGAGTTCCTGCGGACAGTTTTAAAAATTCCAGTGGTACTGCGGAAGGCTGGTAGAGGGAGAATGGAGAGATATACAGGACAATGGTAAGGGGAGGGAGGAATGGAACGTTTCCATGAAGGGCCTGAGAGATGGCAGGGCTGAGGGAAGGAAAGAAGATTGGCAGGGTGTGGGGAGCAGGGAGAAGTCACCAGTGGTGACAGGGGAGCCTGCCCAGGTTGACAGCTATGGCTGATAGAGGATGCTTGCTGTCTCTTCAGCCTCGTGTCGGCCACATTTGCCTCTCCGTCTGACCACCTGCTTCCTGCAGCCAGCAAGCAGGCTGTGCTCTGGGGCTTCCCAGGTGCCCAGCAGCCCTATAATCTCAGGATAAGGGATTGTGAGCCAAGACTGAAGGCTTTGGAGTAGTCTCTCATTTTTATTGACAGCCCTGAAAAGTTCTAGATGCACTTAGCACCTCCATAGACGCGCTAAATGATTTAACATTTGGGGGACAAATTGGTTCTATTAGTCCCTAGTGCCAAATTCACCAAAAATAGCTCATTAGCTGTGCATTCTGATTTCACTAGGGTGCCCTGATCTTGGCTGGGTTCCAAAGAACGCATTTGTATAAAATGCTCCCATTATGGAGTGTGATACCTATTAATGGAATACCATATGCAGCAAGGCCGCTCCCCTCACCGCCTCCTTGTCTTTCCTCCTGAAGTTTGTATTTTCCATCCGTTTTTGCCAAATGACCTGCTTTGCAGGGGTTAAACTTTACCTAATGGGCGAAGGCCTGAGCTGCTGCAGCGAGCGATCTTTCATCTGGATTTAAGCATCTTGGTTTTTCCTTTCTCTGCGCCTACTGCCAATTCTGGCCCTTTCATTCCATCCTAGCCTGGGGGAGAAAAAGGGAGGGGCCAGGTTGAGAGTGGGCTCCACGCCCGGACCTACAGCTGTGCCTGATTGACCGACATTTCTGTTGTTAGCCACAGAAAAAGGCCACTTTTAATGGCTAAAGCAAGAATGACCAGCTGGTGTGACAGGCCTTGGGTTTTTGCCTAGTTATATTAAAATTCATCAGTTCCGGTTCTTTTTCATCGTGTGCATGATTTCAAGGGTGATATTTTCAGACACTCCTTCTATTGAAGTTCCTGGCAATCAAATGATGTCTGCAGCTCTTTCTGTTTTATTTATTTTCTTAAATAATACCCTCCATCTTGTAGATAGCTTTAAACTTTCACTAAAAATGACATGGAGAACGAAGAAAATGGGGGATGCTTGTTATTCATCAGGAGAGACCTGCGGAGAGGTTCAATAATAACAGAAAATCAAGAGATCATACCAAGTTCAGCTAAATGACACAAACATTTGCCTGAAAAGACCGTTTCCTGAAATTCTGAATCTGAAACCGGTGGCATTTTTCAATGCTGAAATTGAGCCTGGGATCTTTGGATCTGGGATCTAGATTTTCTTTTCTTGTCTGGGCCTTGAATAGAAGCATCGAGTATGGTACCATGGGATGGTATGATGGGGAAAGGTGGAGGCTGATGGAAAGCATCATTAAAAACAGGTGCATTTTTTTCACCCGGCTCATTTGAAAAAAAATACATTTGTTTGTAAAGTAATGTACTAATTCAACAAACATAGAGTGAACAGCTGAAATGAAACAGTACTGTGGGTTATGATGTAGAAATGAGCAACACACATTTTCTGACCTCAAAATATTCATATACAACATATCCACAAATAAGTGCTTTCAAAAAGCCAGAAGGTAAAATATAGAAGTATTAACAAACAAGTAAAATCAAATAAGAGGTATGAATAGAAGATTTTGCTCATTCAGTGGACAGATTGCTCCTGTTGGAGACATTGTGTTGGATATTTTCTGGAAGGTTTCTTTTGGGCTGGGATAGCTATAGAGGTTAGTTTTAGTTTGTTTATTGTAATTTTCAGAAGTGTCACAGCTCTAGCCTTTAATCACAAACTCGTTTTAATTCTGTCTGAATTCTGTCTGTTTCAATTAAATCCATTTCTTTTTAAGAGCTTGAAACTATATGGAAGTTAATTTCCTTGGGTGTATGCCTTAACTAACGAATTTTCTCAGGACTAACATGGGAGATCTTTTAAAAACATAACACAGAATGATGTTAAATTTTATTGATAGATCAAAGAGGCCTGGATAAAAATTTCCATGTGGCGCTTGCTAATCATATGTTCATAATTTTAAATTAATAATTCTTGATTGGGATTCTGGGGCAGGTGGCTGGATTCTATACTAGGTATAAAAAGTTCTGAAGTGGTTTCTGACTAGTAACCAGGATTGAGGCTACTGCTTCATATCTGGAATTAGAGCCCATGAAATTACCCATTTAAGAAAAAAGCACAATCTATAGATGCTGTAGTAATTACTGTTTTTATTCCAGGCATAATAGACACAAGAAAGAAAATTTCCCTCCTTCATATGTGTCCACAACTGAAAGGGAACATAGCAGAAATCTCAGGAGTACTGAGAGAATTGCAATCACGAGTAAGGTCATCATCCTATGTTCCATCTTCAGAAATGAAAATGACTTCTTTTGTCAGTAACACCAACAAAGATGAGGTAGAGTCAAACAAGTGGAAAGTTCTTTAGATTTCCTTGGAAGGTTGAGTGGATGACAGAGTTGTGCTGTGGAGCAGAGACTGACAGGGAGCGCTTTCATGTACAGATTTGGATACCTAAGCCTTGCTATCCACCGGGCCCTTCCCCACTGGCCCTGTGGGATTCCTTCTGTGCCCTTTCCTTTCTGCCATGGGCTCCAGCTGGCTGGTTGGCTGCAACCCTCACCCTTTCCCTGCCTAGTAGAGGCCATGTCCTCCCACTGACAGCTCCCACTGGCTGGCCCACATCTATGGCGCCAGTTCTTACCAAGCTCCAGTATGGAACACTATTTCTTCCCTTGCTCCTTCAGACCCTGGGGCCCATGGCTTCCCTCTGATGCTAGTCTGATTGGTCTAATTGATTGGTCTCCGAAGAGACAAATCCCCTGGGATCCTCTGTGTAAACATTCAGGGAGCAATTTGGAATGAGATTGGTTCAACAGACAGGTCCTAGGAGGCCACAGAAGGCCCACGCAGATGGGACTCTGAAGAAATGGCATGGGAAGGGAGGGTGGGAAGGGGTGACTATTTACATAGTCAGGATCCAGCATGGAGCATGGGCCTGAAGGAGCGAGGGGAGAAAATAGTGTTCCATGCTGGAGCTTGGTCAGAGCTGGCACCATAGACGGGGCCAGAGGTGGGAGCTGTCAGGGAGAGGACGTGGCCTCTACTAGGCAGGGATAGGGTGGGGGTTGCAGACCAAGTCCTAGGGTAGGAGCATCAGGAAACAGATAAAAGGAGTTCTTAGGGGGACAATCCTAAAAGATTCGAGAAGAAAAGAATATGGGAAAAGTTTATGCTGACCTAAGACAAGGTCCAGGAGCATTAAACCCCCCCTAGATTTACTTTGCATTCACAAGAGAACGCTTTGAAAATCGGTATTAGAACGTACATGTTGAAGACGTCCTGTCATATCTCACAGTATCGCGACCGATGTGCAGGGAATGAAGCCGACAACAGACCAGCTATGGGCAGGGCACTGTCCTTGCTCTGGTCACCCCCTGCAGCATTTGTGTGCTGCTGGGAGGGTGGGCAAGCGCCGACAACAGCTCTGCATGTTGGGAAAAATTTCTGGGTGCTCCAAGACTTTTTTAGTCTTGATGGGCTACCTGACTTTGTGTTATCTCTTCTTTCTCTGTGGTATGTGGAGACTTTCAAAGATTGATACTTTACACAGAGGCACACGTTTGATACAGACACTTGGATTCTTCTCTTAGTATAAGATTATGTCAATAAAAAATCAACAAGTATATTCTAGGAGCTAAGCATACTCTTGGCGCTCTGGAAAGCTCACATGTTTAATATCAGTATTCATTGCACACACATGTGAACCAGCTGTGACGACAAGAGTGCTGTGTCCACTCTGAAATCACCTAAAACCCTCCTGGCCGGGGGACATGAGAGACCTCTCTACACACGTAAGAAAAGTAGAAAGAGGTAGCAGGGCAAAATACCATATGAGTAAGGAAGTAGGTGAGAGCTTTATGAGAAATAAAGGTTTTCCTGGAGTTCATAGCTAATAGCCAGTAGCAGCTCTTAGTGTCATGGGCTTGCGTATGCCACATAACATTCTTTTTAAATGTTTTTAAAATGTTTGATGGTTTAATGGAGATATAATTGATGTGCAACAAATTATTGATTTAAGGTATACCAGTTGATGAGTTTAGACATTCGGGCACACCCATGGAAACCACCCACATAATCAAGATAATGGGGGGTATCATTCACCCCCATTTCATGCATGCTTGTCACCCTCCCCCACCACCCCTACATGCCTTGACCACTTGCTGACAGTCCATATCTGCTTTTTGTCATGATAGATTTGTTTGTAGTTTCTAGACTTTTATATAAATCATACAGCGTTTATGTTTTGACTGGTTTCTTCCATACGGCATAATTCTTCTGAGAGTCATTCACATCATAACACATTGCCACAGTTCATCTACATCAGTTGAGTGACTGTACCAGACTTTGTTTATCCATTTGCTTGCTGGATGGGCATTTCAGTGGTTTCCAGCTTATGACTATCACAAATAAAGCCACTATGAGCATTCCTATCTTTGAATGGATATATGCTATATTTCATGGATAAATACCTAGAAATAAAATGGCTAAATCACATTTATGTTATGTGGGTCAATGTAGCCACATAACATTCTAAGCACTGTTCAAGTATTTTATTTTATTTTTTTATTCTCATAGCCCTTTGAGTTAGGTTGTATTCTCCCCATTTTACAGATGAGTAAATTGGGGCACATGGAGTTGAAATAATTTCCCAGGTTTCTGCAGCTGGCAATGTGCAAGGCCAGGATTAGATCCAAGGCAGTCTGACACCAGAATTGGGGGGAAGAAGTCATATCTAGTGGAGAAAATAAAGACTCTATGGAGTAGACTGCATTTGAGACGGGTCTTGGAAGACCCAACTCAGTAATCTGAGTTGGTGTATATGGCAGAAAGGCAAGAGAGTGGGTTCTCTCTCTGGAAAAGAGCATGTAAGAATATAAAGTAAACGGTGTTAGCCTGTACCAATATATCTCATTAGCAGTTACTTCTTTTCCATTTTCCCATGGCTACCATATAACATAACAAAGAACTGAATTTCAAAGTGACCGCAAGAGTCTCTGGAAAACAGATGAGTAAACTGGTAGTGTCACTGGACACACCTTTAATTAGTGACAACATAGAGCTGGCAGCTCAAGTTGGAAACCCAGGGAACATGAAACCAGGACTCCCAGGTGTCTGGGGAGGTCTTTCAAGGTCTCCAGCCAGGAGAGGTTTTCAGTGAGTTTGGGGCAAGTTGAAGTTCTCCTTCCACATCAATGATTCATCTTAAAAAAGGTGAAGTTACTGAATAAAAGTGAAATTGGGCTTTCAAGTGCCTCTGGCCATTTTTGAGTTCTGCCTTCCGCTGGCGCCTTGCTGTGCAGGTGTTTTTTCTTCTCGGCATGATTTCACCTTAAAGCAGAGGTTTCTGAAGCAGGGTGTTCTTGGGCAGCAGCAGAGCCTTTAAGGAGAAGCATGGGGAGCCCCCCCGGACATGGGCTGGGAGAGGAGACTTGGTCAGCTAATTAACCAACATTTGTTGAGTGCTTACTCTATAGACTTAGGCCTGTTTTAGGTACATTTATGAGCAAGTAGATTCTTTTTAAAAAGCAATAGGCTTTTACACTTTGTGGTTAGAATTTGTCTTCTTCCTGCACTGAGCTATCTCAGAGGAGAAAGGAGTTCCACGTCCTCATAGCCAGCCAGGAAGCGACACCCGCGGGTGTTACACACGGTGAAGAGCTCTGCCTCACGTCGTTGCAAGCGTGGAGATGGGCATTGCCGCCGCGCTGCTGGGGAAAGGCTGGCTGGAGGAGGGCTCCAGTGGGAAGAGAGAATGGGTGGAAATGAGGGAGGGGTCCTGATAGAAAAGCAGATGATGACTGTCTTCCGTTGAGACTCAGGATGCAGAAAGCTATTCTGAAAGCCATCACTGAATCTAGGCAGAGTTAGGAGGAGGGGGGTTTGTTTGTTGGTTTATTTTTACTCTTCTGTCTATACTTAGTTTCCCATTCCTGAGTTACTCTGTTTTAACAAAAACATTTTTCTGTCCTCTAAACACCCGGGTTCACAAACAGATGCAAAATCTTCCCATCTGGACGGGAGCCAAGTACAGAGCACCCTGCCTTGCATTACAAATGGTTCCAAGGAGCCTGGGGAATGCAGAAACCCTTCCCCACACATTTATGAGCCTGACCTCCCCCATCTTTGTGCACCCTCATGGCTCTTTAAAGAATGAATACTCCTTAATGACCTTTGGATTCTGAACCAGCCCCTCTCTTAGACCTTCTCTTAGGACAGCTGACTTCTCTCCAGTGGTCAAGCTGGCAGTTCTCTGACATCCCAGCCCCTCCCCCACCTCCGCTGTGACGGCAAGAGCTGAGTGTGCCAGCACTGGTACAGAGAAGGAGCCTTTGTGACAGAGAAGGAAGAGGGGACAGGTGGTCAGATGGAATGAGAAGGCCCCCAGCCAGCTCTTTGAGAGAAGGTAATGCATTTGATGTCCTCTAATGGCACCCCTGACTGAGGGGCCATATGGAGCCTGAATCCTGCAGAATTCCACCTCACTTCCCAGTTGAGACCACCTTTTCCTGCTGAAATCATTTGGGTCAAGCCGTTGAGACCGGTAGTTCCTACTGCTCCTATTCAGAAGGAGAAAGTTAAAAATATGAAGGGGAACCTGGCATCTGAGCCTCGTACATCTTTTATAATTATGAAAGGGTCTGGTCAAACTCGAGCATGCTAGAGCCTTCTGAGATTGTGTTGTTTCAAATACCAGCATTTTAACTTTGATAAGACAATCAAAGTTAACCCTTTAAGGCAGGGGCAAGAACTGGTAGGACAGCGGGCAAATCTGATGGCAGGAACAACTGGAGGACTTTCCCCAGGCCACACCACCCCCTGTGACTCGGCCGCCTCCTGATCTATACAGCCGAGTCACTTGGGACACACAGGCATTTGGGTTTGTAACTCCTGCTTCAGCACTGGGTCTTTGAAGTAGCTATTTGATGGCAATAGTCCTAAAAGACAGTGTGCTTCTCTGCTTTCTGAAGCAAAATGCAATCAACATAATCTTCTTTTCTGCTGTCATCCTATGCTCTAGTCATGGCTCTAAATTCGGGGTACAGAGTGTGGACAAAGAGCTGACTGGACAGACCCAGTTTTGGAGGGGTGGGCCCCGAGCTGTGTCCCCACCTGGCCCAGATGTCCTCCACCTCCTCCTTGGAGAAGAGAGCCAGGAGAGCAGAGCAATACTCTGCTTCTATTTCTCTTAATTTCCTCTCTAAAAGTTTTTGTTAAACCTATGTTATTTACTAGAAAAAGCAATGACATTTCCCCCTCTAACCTCTCCTTTGCTCTTTTGACTTTTTTGTCCTCGTTTTGAGTTTTGAGCAGCAATGTTTTCTGTAATTCTGAATTCTGTGTTCACAGGGTAGCCAACACATGGCCAAGCGGCTGATTTGGACTCAGAAGGTGAAGGTGAATCATCTCACAATTGCCATAGTTTCCTCCGTGGCTTTGAGCAGAGACCATTGCACATTTTCCTTCTCATCCCACTTGCTTAGCACGGTATCTGGCATGAAGTACTGAAAGCGCCTTCTAGCTTCTTTCTTTACAGGTGGTTTCTTTTCTTTCCTACCCTGGAGACTTATCCCATACTGTTTTGTATTCCTGGAGTTTCTGTGGCCCCGATTGTTCTTCTCATTCAAGGCTCTCTTGGAAACTGACTTCTATAAAATCTGCCTCTTCCATGGGGTGGGGGAGGGTGGGGAGTAGGGAGAGAGAAAGAAGATAAAGGAGAAGAGACAAAGGGAAAAAATACAGGCAGAAAACAGGAAGCTATACATTCCTTTATACAAAACTCTCTCCTTAGTGACAGTTTAAGCTGATGCTTTAAAAAGAAAATCATCCCTGTTTATAACCATTAACAAGCGATGGCCATAAACTACAGTGCAGCTCAAGCACCAAGAAGGTTTGAGGAGCAAGACTGAAAACCATTTCGACAGAAAGTCAACTGTATCATTTTTAAGTGAGCACAGCTCCAAGCAACAGCAGATATTTAACAATTAATAGTGGGTAGATAAAATGCCTCACTGCTCTGCCCGAATATGACCTGGATACTTACGAGCAGAGATGGAAACCATTCGGGGGACTTAGAAATTCTGGTCTTTGACCTACAGGTCTATAATGTATCCGCCGAACTTTTACATGGCAATGCATTTGTTTGTATAATACAGAGTGAGGTCAGGTGGGACCATCCCTTCCAGCTACTTAAGATGTCAAAGGCCAAATTCTGCACTATGATGAGCAGTTATCAGAACTCTTGACCCAGCCTGTCAATAGATTCCAGCCTCCTCCTCCTTCTTCTAATTTTTTTTTTTTTAAAGCAACATGCAGTTCTTTACGGGCGGCACCCTGGGCACACTGTTATCAGATTCCAAGGTCTTTGCTTTTACATCTATAGGTTCGGGCAATTATTGCAGTACCTTTTTGGTCTCTCTAAGAAAAGCCATTTAAAGTTTTTCAAGGTTTCCACAGACAGGTAGTGATTAGAATATATTGTCAAATCCCCCTTTTTTCCTATTGTCACATAGCTCACCTGCCAGCTCGTTCTTGTTAATTCAGCTCTCCCGGCTCATGCTCGTTTCTACACTTAGTCGGGGGACGACGAGGTGACTGAGGCTGAATGGGAGACAGCAGCGGTAGCTGAAGCAAGATGAAAATGAACGCTATTTTCAAATCCTAAGCAGGGCGGCAGAGGCTAATAATTACATTTAAAAGGCCCTCTGTAGGTAGGTGCAAATAGGCTAGTCTAAACAAGTGCCGCTGTTTTAATATGGGCTGTTGGAGAGCTGTCGTTACCTGACGACACCGCCACCTTTCACCTCTAGCCATTGTGATCCGTTAGGTCTCACTAACGGGGGAGAGCGAGGAACTTGTTTGCAGGGGATTTGTTGTCTCACGCTCAGAGGCAGCTGAGAGACTTGCCAAATGACAGGAAGACGCTTACATTCACAAGGTGTGATTGCCTAAGTGTTTGTCTGCGTCTAATTAGTTTGCCTTGCTGGCTGGGAACTCCACAGCCAGGAGGCAGATTGACTCTGCAGGCTGTAAGCAAAGAGGGCTGATTGGTGTTGTTATCATTTGTTTATTTAACCCTCCCTCGAACCAGGAAATCTTCTGGAAAGGAGAGCCTTTTCTGCTGCCTCTTAAGGAGGCACTTAAAAAAAAAAGAAAGAAAAGAAAAAAGAGAGAGAGGAAGAAAACAGCTCCCACTGAAGCTGTGACACTATCCCCTTTCTCACGTACAGGTAATGCTTAAGTCCTCCGGTCACCGGTGCTCTTTGTTCAAAAGAACACACAGAACATTTTGCTCAGAGACAGTGGACCCGATGCTTGAATCCTTCAGATGAAGGAGGAAAAGATGTATTTGAGACCCATGCTGCTTTGTTTGCTTTTCAATTTTATAAACAACTGTGCAAAGAAAAGCAGTGGCCTGAGCCCCTGCCCGCTTCTAGAGGCGGCACACCCAGCAGAAAGATGTGCCAAGAAGTGAATTTAAATGGGAAGATTTGGCCGTGACTTGTCAGTTGCCTTGGAAGTGGTGGTGGGTCTGTGGTAGCAACTTGCTGTTGATGGAGAGTCCTGGGCCCTGGATCTTTTGGGTTGGGGGTGCCCTTTTGGATCAGGCCCCAGGGAAGCCTGCCCCTTCCTCACCCCTTTGCACTTGTCTGCAAATCTGCTTCAAGTGCAAGCCAGAGCTCAGGGGCCGTTAACTGCAGGTAGGTTTTTACAGGCAATCAGGTTTCCCCAGGATGCAGCAAACCCGCAGATCTTCGTTTAGCCGGCACAGATGACACAGAGTTTTTATTCTGTGTTTACGGGTTTGTTTTTTCCAGGATGTGTGAGCTCTTCATCAGGGCTTGTGCTTTATTAAGCTAACCCTGTAATGGGTACTAAGTAGGTCCTGAATGGCGTGTCCTGAGTAAATAAATGGGCAGGCTCATCTGAACAAACTAGGGTATTCACTTATGTTTAATTGTGAAGCTCAAGTCCTTCAAATGTTGCTCGTTATCTGTTAAAAGACCGTCTGCACCCTGTCTATACGGACAGATTACAGCAATGGCTAACTTTTATTCCACGTCTGCCATGTCCCAGCTGTTGCAGTGCCCACTTTCTATAGGCCGCTAATTTAGTCCTCACACTAACCCCCTGGGCAGGTGCTATTGTTGTTTCCATTTTATAGATGGTCTACACTGAGTCTCCGTGACTCTCAGAAACCTGCTTACGTCCGTGAAGATGCTAAGTGGTGAGCCCGAGACCTGAGCTGACTTCAAAGTCCGTGGCTATCACCAGAGAGGATGTTTTCTGAGGCCCTGTGTGTGCGGTGAGGGCCAAGCAGCCTCCTTGACCTCCCAAGCACACGGGAAGTCAAGAACAAAGCTGAGAGAATGAACCGTGAGCTGTAGTGAGTTGCTGTAGTCGACAAGTCCAAGCTAATGAATGAAGCTCATGGCTTAGAGCAAGTGAGGAAAGTCTGTGACGTCTATTCCTCCCTCCGTGAGCTCTGAGCAGAGCATTACTCTCCTGCAGGGGCAGAAATATCTCATCAAGTGAAGGGAGACTTCTCAAAGAAGAAAAATCACATTTTTATCATTGCTATTATATTTATTGGCTTCGTACTTATAGGTTATACTTTTTAATAGACTTATTTAAGACAGGAAGGGCACATCCAAAGCCACAGGCCCCTGATAAAGCCAGTATTCCCAAGGGAAAGGCAAACATGAGCTGCTGCAGGTAAAGGCAGCGAGCAGGGTCCGTCTAAGGGATAAACAGTGCAATTAAAGGAGTGTATGCAGAGAAGGGGGCAGAACAGCAGAACAGCAGCTAACACGAGAAGAGGTTTCAGGACATCCAGGAGTTCCAAGTCCCTCTTCCATTAATATTGCCACCCAGAGGGCCCAGGCATTGCTTTCACCCTCCGGAGCCATGTCCTCGCCACCCTTAGGAATTCACTTCTCACAGCCAGCCCTGTCTCCCCACTCCTCACTTCTTGTAAGAACTGTTTGCACACGATTAGAGAAACACAAGAAATATGTCTAATTAAAGGAGCAGAGAAATAAGAGAGATGCATGCCACGCCTTGCCGTGTCTCCGTCCCCACTGGGCGTTCATGAATCTTCGTGATACTTTGGACCGGAAAAAAAAAAAAGAAAAATGGAAGGAAATAGGTTTTCCTGTGGCTCCGGCCTTGGCAGCCCTGTCTGCTGAGCTGCCGCTGGCCCCTAGAACACACCTGCAGCTTTGAACTTACTGGGCTCTTCCCAGGACGCTGCTCTCCTGGCAGGGCCAGAGGGGCCGGGAGCTGTTCTGTTTCTCTTATCACTGTCACCCAGGTCTTTTGCTCACTCGACAGTCTTAGAATGTTAGATGCGGGTCTTTGTGTGATTTGGTGTCTGGTTTCCTCCTTCAGCGCGAGGCGAGTGTGAGGGAGGGCTGTTTATTTTGTGTGCATTTATTTTATTTTATTTTTGAAAGAATTCATTAGAGGGCATTTGTAGCCTTGGTCTATGACAGAAAGGAAGTAAAGAAGCAAAAACCGAAGAACAAACTGGTTCTTCACCACAGTTTGAGAAGCACTGGTGTGGGGCTCTCCTAGGTCTTTGCAGGGTTGGAGAAAGAAAAAAACATTTAGATCTGTCCTCACATATCTGCGTCTGCATCTATAGCTCAGTATATAGCTAGATCCGTATCTGTGCATTTTTTCTATCCTGTGGGAGTCTGTTCCCTCCCCTCATTTTCTTTTCCTTTTGTTTACACACACACACACACACACACACACACACACACACACACACTCAACATTCACCATCTCCGAGCCATCGGTCTTATGATTTGACTTTCAATTTCTCTAACAAGAGACCAAATGAATCCAGGGCTATATTAATTCTTCTTTTTTATAATGGCTTTCTTAGGAATGAATTCTTTTTAAACACTGTGTTAAACATAGTGACTTTTTTGAATAAAAAGGAGCCTGGCTGGTACCCATACCCAACTGGTAGGGTGCCACAATAAACCAAGCTGCCCTGGCACCCCTGACTGAATTTAGGAACCATAAATAAATCTCTGCAGTAAACTAAGAGAAGAAACCCAGACCGGTCTCCTGCCCCCATACCTGCAGGGCAGCAAAATGTGGCCGGGGCTCCCGAGGAAAGTTGTGTTTCAGGAACTGTGCCCGCCCCCTGGGTGTGGGCCGCCAGGATGCTGCTAACAGCACAGGGATGAGCACTGGGAATTAACCTTGCAAAGACTTTGTGACTGTATCTTCCAAGTTGAATGAATTTCATCCATTTCCTCTACTCCACAAATGTTCATTTACTCTTAGCAGCCAATCTAAGAGGAGAAGTGAGTTTAATTTTCGTGGGAGACACATCCTATGCTCCCCTCCCATCGCAAGCCAAGACTGGCAGAGCCCACCGCTGAGTCCTGAGCTGCTGAGGAGTGCAGAAGTTTTCGTGGGGGGGTTGAAAAATGGTGCCTGCTGACTGCTTATGACCCGTGAATGAATGAGTCATGAATGGCTATGGCAAGATTCAAGAGTTTCTTTGTGAGTTAGAGTAGACGGTGGACTGAGAGTTAACTGCTAAAGGTAGCTGGAAGCATCAGCTCTGGGTGGAAGTGGGATTTAAGGGTTAGGGAAGGAACAGTCTGTGTTTTTTTCTATTTACCTTTAGTGAGGGCTTGTCATTGGCCAGATCTCGACCTAAGCGCTTTCATACACATTATCTCATGTCATCCTTACCACCCAACAGTCGCATGAAGGAAGTGTTACTGGAAGGAAAGATGGAGCAAGATTCTGACCCCAGAGCTGGTGCTTCTTAGTCTTTAGCACACAGAAGGATCACCTGGAACACTTATTAAAACTCAAAGTCCCGGCTCCATCCCCAGGGATTCTGACCCTCCGCAGCTCTGTGGGATCCCATGTTGGGCCTTTCTAACACTCTCCCTGGTAAAGCTGCTGCTGGCTCTTGGACCACACTTGGCATCATCCCCAGGCCCACACTGTTAATACTACCATGAGGCTTCCTCTAACCTTCATCTCTCCACTTCCCTTCCAGAGCTCTTCTGGCAGAGAGAAAGACAACCTTGCTATGATGGACAAATGTTTGTGTCCCCCAAATTTGTATGTTGAAATCCTGCCCCCAATGTGATGGGATGAGGAGGGCGGCCTTTGGGAGGTAGTTAGGTCATGAGGGTGGAGCCTCATGGATGGGTCGTGCTCATACACAGGAGACCCCAGAGAGCTCGCTTGCCTTGTTTCTGCCATTTGAGGATATAATGAGGAGTTGATAGTCTGCAACTTGGAAGCACCTAGCTATGCTGGTACCTTGAGCTTGGGCTTCCAGCTTCCAGAACTGTGAAAAATGTATGTCTGCTGTTTATAAGCCACCCAGTCTCTGGTACTTTGTTATAGTGGCCCAAAGGAACCAAAACATCTGCTAAGTCCTTGGAGTTGACAAACCCAAATCTTACCCCAGCCACTTCTCTAGTGAATCCAGCAGGTCAGAATTTCACATTGCCCTTGTCTCTGTGTGTGTTGGGGAGGGGAGCCCCAGGGGAAGTAGAATCCACTGACTTGTGTTCCAAGTTATTGCCCCAAGTAAACACACTTCATCCTCTGCCCATTACCTTGAGAATTGAAACATGGCCCAGACTCGTAAGGGAACCAGCATCTCTAGAATGGTGCTTACCTTCAACCTGCCCACTGCGTGTGGCCCACCATGATGCTGCTAACAGCCCAGGGACGAACACTGGGAATGAACCTTGTAAATACTCTACGAACTACTCCTGCAGGTGGCTTAAACCTCGCATTTAATTCCTTACCACTGGAGAGTCTGTGGATCCCCAGACATACATTTCCATTCTTTTTCTCCTTAAATAACCATGTTGAATTGGCTTCTTGAAGCTTGTCCCAGGTCTTTCCCATCCAGAAGTCTGCAGAGGCTTTGCAAAAGCCAGTCCTGGGTGGGGGAGGCGGTTTGAGCCCTGACTCAGCCCCGCCTGCCTCTTTCCCTCCTGGGTTTTAAATCTCTCTTCTGCTGAACCCAACTGTAATGCTGACCTCCCTTCCTGGAGGTACTGCAGGGATGGTGCCCAGGAGATGGTGGAACTGGGGGGCACCAAATCCTTCCCAAGAGTGCTGAAATGATAGGCTGTTTCCTTCACCCCACCCCCATTCATCGTTTGGTCAATTTCCTTGATGTGACTTAAAAGCATTTATTGAGCATCTGTTATGTGTCTTGCCGTGGCCTAGGCCCCGGGAATTCAGGGAGGACCCGGCACAGCTCCTGCTCTTGAGGTTCTGTAGGCTAAATGGAGCAGGCAGCCATGCAGGGAGAGAGCAGAAACCAGAGTGCAGGTGTATGAGCAGCCGCCCTTCATCTGGAGGAGTTTGAGCCTGAGGATGGGAATTCTGAGATTGAGATTTCCCACCCTGGAGCCTGAAGCAGAAAATAGATTAGTGTATGCTGGGCCTGTGGTGAATTCCTGATGTGATCCTCTGTGCACAGAGATGCAAGGTTTCCACCTTCACGCTGTCACTACTTAAACTGGCAGAAAAGCCGGGCACATGCCCTGAGCACTGGGGATGGACTCCAACATGGTGCCGGGTATTTAAAATACATTTGTTGTTGGCAAGGCCTTTTTAAGTGTGCAGAGTCCCACTGAGGACTTAGAAGACCTGGGGAGTGGAAGAGAACACAGGAAAAACAACGGGAGAAAAGGACTGAGTGGATTTTGGCAATAAAGAGTCAGAAGAGTCAGAGATAGAATGTGGAATTTAGAACTAAGGTAGCCACTCACCCATCATTGACTGCAGGAGGTCACCTGTAATGAAAATAGCTGCGTGCTAAGGAGAGCGGTCATCTCTTTGGAATAGTGGCAGGGGGCTCCTCTTGTCACTACCTCCACACATGGTGCAGGGTACTAGTGAAGTTATGTCATTACTCTCTGATATACACCAGGGTTGCTCAAGCTATGTTGATGAGATCCCCTCCCAAGCCCCACTGGCTGAATCACCAGATACATATCCGGGCTCCTAGGGCCTCCTACTCTAAAACCATAGGTTATATTTTTTGGGGGCAAGGACCTTGAAATCTATATTTTAATGAAGACAAAGTAACTTGAAGGATTATCAAAATTAAAGTTAAAAGCTACTGATATAACTTCTTTCGTGGTTCCCTAACAATGTCTTATAAAAGTTGGCTTTGGGGAGAATTAAGATTTCAGCTAACAGCATCTGGCCCAAGGACACTCAACAAATGGTTATTATTACTAGTCCTGTAAATTATATTTTTCCCCTGAATTTGATAACTTAGTGGCAGGTTACTTTTTAAAAATCTTGACTCAGCCCCACCATGCAAAGCTCCCTAATCTGAGCTTCACTAATTTGCCATGTGAAATGACTGTGATAAAACAAATTGTAATTACATCGGAAGATCACTCAGAGCGTTAGAGCCCGGCTGTTGCTTGTTTCAATGCTGTTTTACTTGCATACTAATTGGAGCTGCCTCCTTAAGTGAACAGGTCAAATGCCTAGGACTGAGTTTACTCTTTTTGCAATAGCTAACCTAACCAAGAAACAGAGGTGTAGGGTGACTACTCAAGGAAATTATTTCTTCAGCATTTTCCCCATGTCTTTAATTTTGTGATCAATTTTTGGTTCAGTGGGCAAATGTAAATAGTTGCCAGGTAGCGCTCTCTCTGTCTCTCTCTCTCTCTCTCTCTCTCTCTCTCTCACACACACACACACACACACACACACACACACACACACACACACAAACACACACACACATACATGTCCTTGGCTGAGAGCAGAGGATTTCTAGTATTCATTTTTTATGGAGAGAGTTTATAAAATTTCATCAGTTTATGA